>WEIU01020248.1:459565-498886 GCA_013389925.1 Aegithalos caudatus
CGCCGCCTGCGAGGCCCCAGGAGCCCCGAGAGCCGCGGAGGAGCCGCGCAGCTGCCCCGGTCCCTCGGCTGTGCCTCTGTTCCCAGTGATACGCACCCCTAGGACAGCCGGGAACCGCGCAGTTTGTCATTTCTAATTATTATTAATTGGATTCGATTCTTCCGCTGAACATCGTCCCAGGGTGAAGTCAGCCCCTCCGGTATCACCGCTACCCGTTTGTGTGCCCAGGCAAAACTTGACAAGGCTGTCCCTCTAACACCGAGGCACCTTCAGACCAAGTCGGGAATGATTTTTGGGAATCCCTTGCCACATCTTTGCTCACCGAGTTCCCAGTTTGCTGTTGTGTTTTGGTGGTTTGATTTCACCCATTTCCTCTCATTTCCAACTCTCACCCCCAGATAAGCGAGTTCAGTATTGGCAGCACTGTGACAAGGCTGATTTATTTTTCAAGCAAAATAATCACTCAAAAGCCTCCAAAAAGTATTTAGAAATGCTGTGCAGCATCCTAGAGGGGAAAGGATGAGGACGAGCAGGGCCTCCCTTCCCCTTCTTTTTCAAGGGTTAAGAAAAATTTCTTTTCATGAAAGCATTGGCTTGTTCAGAACATGTTTTAAAAACAAATAATCGACATAAGATATAAGTAATTAAATCATAATGACAGGAGCACACATTCTATCTGCTAATGCACTGGTTGTACCTTTATTGTTTCACCTCGTTCACTAACAATTCAGTGGTGCAAGGTTACCATACACAGTTAGATATCTGCATTGCACACCTAAGGCTATACAGCAAATGGATCAGAATTAGTACAAATACATGAACTATATTTACATTTTGTATACTCAAGCTCCAAATATCGGATATATTTACAAAATAAAATAAGAAAATGAAAACCTGAAATTAATGTACAGTGTTGCTGATACACTCCTTCGCTGGGATGAAATCAGTTTGCAAAGAGATTTGTTCAAGAAGGCCACTTATACAGCATTTACCTTGTATACCTTGTGTACAGAGAGATTAACAGGGACATGGGGACCGCAATTCCAGGGGATGTATTCCAGTGAACAGCATGTCTAATGTCCAAATTCGGGAGCCATAACCAACTGCACATGAAGTATGAACAAGCAAAGTGGAAAATTCAGACCTGACCCTGGGAAGTGCTGATCATTCAAGACTCCCTCTGCTTCCAGTCCCTGGTTTCCAGGCAAGCAGGGGGTAAATTCAGCACCGCTCAGGGGCAGCCATGCACTTGGCAACATTACTAATTGAAGACTTAGGAGCTCCACACCACTTTTCTGAATACACAGCTGATCCCAGCAATTTAAATCCTGTTCCCAGTAACATTGGACACAATCATCTGGTGAGCGTTGGACTAGTTTTGATTTTTCAAACACACAGAACACATAAATGGCCTTCTGAACAAAAGTCAGTCCTGTTCTTGAACAGCTGATGTTTTGAAACAAGGAAGCACGAAGTTAACACATCCTGCTACAGACACTACAGCCAGACCACAGACTGGGTTAGTAACTACAACAGAGAGATGCACACTCAGACCCATTGGTAGGGACAGCCAGCAGACCCTTCCTGAGCAGCAGCAGGAGCCTTCCTCCTCCAGCAGCAGGGCAACAGCTGCATCTTCATCTTCAGCACAACACCCACCACAGCATCAGCTACCACCGGCTCAGGTGTGCACGTGCACAGGCAGTTTAGTACCAGTGGGTGTTAGACCAAAGCTAATCCTCCTCCTTATCTAATGTGCAATTAATTACAGATGTATAAATATACAATACATTACATAAAATCAAATCCCTGTAAATTAGGTAACAAGCAGCAAAAAGTAAAGTCTTTGCTTTGAAATACCGTGCTAATCAGTAATAAGGACGTTGTAATCAGTACTAAAGACATTGACCAAAAAAACCTTTTCTGGGCAGTCTGGAAATCAAACTCTCTGGAAATAGTACTCCCTTCTCTTCTGTATTCCCAGAATACAGGAATCTTCTCTAAAAAGGTACTTAAAGTGCATTTCTAATACATAGTAAATGAGGTTTAGCTTCATTTTAAAATACCAACATCATTTTCTGCAGGCAAAAAGGAAAATTTCCTCCTTCCTTCTGGTGAGGAACATAAAAACCCAAATAGAGCCCAGCTTGACACATTATTCCCAGGGAATGGCCACCAAGCTCCCTGCTAGTGCAAGTCCCCATGGGCTGGCAGGCCCACAGGATGCCCCATCCACAGAGGCTGAGTGCCCAGAGCTGTCTGACTCTGGGACTCCACACACACAGCAGGTAACCAAGAATGGCCTTTGAAGTGCCAGGAGAAGGCAACTTAGCATCATTTCCTTCCTCATTCTGTTTCCAAAAATAAATTTCTAACATGTTGGGCTAAGCTTTGAAGTGAATGGAAGTTCACTTTTTAAAAAAATCTGTTTGGTCTGTTACCTCTTTAAAGAAAACTTGGATTGGTTTCAGTCCAGTTTTAAGTAGGGAAACCCAAATGTCTCAAAGCAGGCTTCAGTAATTCAGAAAAAATTTGCCAGCCTTTATGTCAGACCTGAAAACAGTAATGCCCATTTGAACTCCACACAAACACCAAGTTTGTCACAGATTATGCAGCTTTAAGAGATGCTGATGCTTAAAACCAGACTCTTCCTCTTCTGATGATCCATTATCCACTTAGACCTCAAGTCACCAGAAGCTGCTTGGAGTTTTAAGATAGAAGAGTGACATTTATGCAACAACTGTAACACTTCAAGCTCTGTATAAAATAAGCATTTGTCTCTTCCTGCTCTTAAAGGAAGATCCCTTAATCATGATTTTGTGCAATGCCTATATCCTTGGTTCATTCTCTGGCTTATCCAAAGCAAAGACTTAGAAAACTAGTTTTCTTCTAGTTAAAAAAGAAACAGATAAAAGTTAAAATGCTCTCAGTGTGTCACAACCTACCACCACCTCAATCACTCTGCCTCCTCAAACAGGTTCCACTGCCATGAACAGTGGTGATGGCAGCAATAACTTAATGCTTAGAATTAACCTGATTCTTGAGATCAGCTTAGCTGCAGTGTGAGGAGCCCTCCTGCAGGACAAGCAGTTTAATCCACACACTGGAAGTGCTTTATCATCATTGCATAACAAAGGAATATCATCACTGTAGTAAGGGTCACACAGTTAAACAAGACAAAAACAGAAGGAAAAGAACAAACAAACAAAACAAAAACAAAAAAAAACTCCATCCCTATCATGTTCCTGGGTCCCCAGGATGCTCCCTCACTCTGGCTTCCAGTTCTGAAATAAATCTGAGGACCACAGAGACAGCATGAGCCTATGATTCAGCTTGAGAACTACCTCAAGATATGTGAAGATATATCCTAGCAAGTGTCAGCCTCCATCTCCCTGCTCCTTTGCCTTCCAGGCTGTTAGGAGGTCTCATGATGCATTGCACTCTACTGAAGCAGCAAACCCCACAAAGCAAAGATCTTTCTGCACAGATTCCAGTCCCACCTGCACCCAAATGAGCTCCCTGAGCTGCACTGGGCCTGATGTGCCTACTGCAGGAGTGGGAAAAACCCTTTCCCCTCTCCCCTGAGAGGCTGCAGCCTCCAGGTGAAATCCCTGTACTTTGTCCAGGATCACAGCCAGCCCTATCAGTGCCCTGGGTACAGCAGGAAAGGAAAACACAGCAGGAAAGGACACACACACACCCCCAACCTCCCTAACACCTGAGAGAGAGAAGCTCACTTCCCCAAAAGGAAATTCATTCTTTCTTGGGGCAAGGACCAAAGCTCTGGCCACAAAAACTTACACTGTAGGTCAAGAACTGACACCACCCAGCTGATGTCCAAGAAGCCAATTATGACATTCCACTGACCAGGACCAGAATCCACTCACTCTATTCCCCAGGAAGGATTAACTCTGAATGCAGTGGGGTTTAGCTGATGAAAACTGCAGCAGGGAGATTAGAAGACACTCAGCAGTTATTTCAAAAGGAATTGCAAGTGTCCTGTGACTCCCTGGAGAACTGCAAGTGCTGGGCCTGGGAAGTGTTCCACAGACCTTGGATGCTCCCATGGACAGGTGGGGTGACATGGGAGCATTACAGGTAAGGGATGCACAAACAGGCCCTTGGGAATGAAGCTGCAGAGCTGCTACCCTGACATGGCCATGAGAGCCCTAAACCTCTTCCCAGAGAGGTGAGAACTGTTCCTGCAGAACTTGGAAGTCAGGGCTAAAAGCAGGAAGAGGAAATCTGCCCTCCATGGTGAGCCAGGGACCAACTGCACTTTCATTTCCATTTAACACTCTCTTCTGTCAAACACATGGCTTGAGCATCTGAAATTTTGGGGATTTTATCCCACACTTCAGTCTGTGGTGTATTTCCCCTCATCTCAGCAGTCTGCTCAGCTCAGTTCAGAGGCTGAGGAGTGAAGTGTTGATGGGAACTGTTCTGGTAAAGTGTTAAACCCAAGCACTGCTCACCTGCAACCCCTGCAGCCAGAGTTTAAAGGCAGATTTTTCTAGCCAGTCCCTCCTGGTTTGTTCCCTAACTTTTTCTAGCTCATGCCTTAGCCTGCTGGACCCTGGAAACTCAGAAACTTGCACAAAGTCCAAAATCCAGTCTGTCCAGATAGATTTGTCCAATATCAGCTTTCAACAGTTTAACTTAGAGGCTGGATCCAGAAAGCCTGAGGAGCTGTTGCAGTTCCTGGCTGGGTAATGTCTCCATTAAACAATTTATCTTTCCCTGGCATTGGAACTTTGCCCTGAGGGAACCAACGACCACTGCCAAGTCACAAATTGAATGAGAACCCTGCAGCAGTCTAGACAGACAGTGGACAGTGGGACAGACACCAAAAGGTCAGCTGAAATGGGAAAACAATTGTTATAGGATTTTTTTTTTTCTTTTTAGAGTCGTGCATAATCACTTGATTTTTTTTTTTTTTTTGATTTTTTTTTTTCTTTCTCTTTTTGTTTGGCCACATGCTACTAGTACAATGCTGGTACAGGTGAAAAGAAACAAGGTAGGGTTAGAATACCTAGAAAATGTGCTGAAGGAGTGGGGAAGGTGGGGGATGTTAAGCCACAGGATTACATACAAGAGAAACCGTCAAGAATCACAAGGAGGAAATGAGAGGTCACACTATCTATGGGAAGGTGAGGGGGAGAACAGATGAGAACATCACATGGACTCAGTACTTCATCTGGCCCGTGCGCCTTCGAGCCAGTTTGGACCTGTGCAAAAGAAAAGTGAAAAAGTCGTTGGTTCAGTTCTGAAAGTTTCTTTTCCCTCCCTCCCTCCCCAAAGTTTATTCACCTGTATTTTTTAAAATCCTTTGGTACAGTCTTAGTTTACTCAATATGGTAAGAAAGTAAAATGTATGCAAATGTATGCAAGAATTCTCACTTCTACGCTTCTTTAATGGGAGAAGGGATCATTTAAGGGCTGCACTGTTCAGAAATTATTTGGTGCTGTACAGTAACAGCTTTGATTTTTGGTTTTTGGGGTCCTCTGGGTTTCTTTTTCTGAAAGGAAGAGCCACTACATTGGAGTAAGGTCTGTCCAGCAAGCAGGGGCTGTCTGTGATACTGGAAAGGCTGCCAGAGAAGTTATAAAAAGGGAACTTAATTTCTGCTTTACCTCATAATCAAGAACCTACAAAGGTAGTCCAGCACAGAGGAAGTACAAAACTTTATAAATTTGTAAAATGGCAATACAAGGAAACCATCTTATGGTCTCCAAATGTAGCATCCCACCCATGTTCAAACTGGACATGGCTGTTCAGAACATCACAAGCCAAAACAACAGCCCCTACAGTTCCTGAAATACAGGGCTGGCTTGTTTTCTCATTGTTTGGGGAGTTTTTCTGCCTACTCTCCTCCCTCCTCCACTTCCCACATCTTGTCAAATTCCTCAGAACTAAAATCTGTGCCCAAGCCCTCCTGCCCTGAGCAGCCCCTGTGCAGCCCTTACCGAATTGTGCCAGCCAGGAGAGGATTGAAGGCGTACAACCAATCATTCATGTCCTTGTCATTGATGGCCTGCAGCAGGACTCCACGGTGCTTTGTGCACACCCCAAACGTGTTGGGTGTCTGCAACATGAAGGACAATTCCAAATATGAAGTCTACAAGCGCAGTGTGATGGACATTTCCTCTCTGGGAGAACCTGCTCCATCACATCCCTCTTTCATTTATGTTTTACTGGTGATTTCCAGGGTGTTGTTAGTCATTATCTTCTACAAAATGAAGTCCTAACTGCTGAGTGTGGGCTTTGAGAGCTGCTGAGATGGACCAGCAGAGTTCACTTGATTCCTTGCAGGATGTTTGTATGTGTTGTTTTGTGAAGTTTTGTTTTTAAAACAAACAAAACACACAAGCACAAAAAAAAACCATACAAAGCAAAAACCCAACATGCAGGGTGATGGTACCAACACGTGCTCCTAAAAGCCAATCTGATGTGTGACAGCAGTCAGGGTCACTCTCTGGCACTACTGTGTCCATAAGAAACCCTGAACAAACTGGGAACTCTGGGCAGGATCCTCAATGTCTCTGTGACTCAGATCCATTTCCCTCAGAGCAGAGATGACACACCTGGTGGTACAGATGCACTGCTACTTGTAATGGTCTTGCTTTAAGGATAAATAAACAACAGCCTCAGACTGACCTTTACCATTGCCTGTTGATCCTCACTGTATTCCACCTGAGCTGTGGATAAGTTTATGACTCCTCTTTCTACAGGATCTTTGTCACTGTTGTAAATAAAAACGTAGGGACGGCGAACCACCACAAAGTGCTTGGCCCAGGAGCTGGAGAGTGGCTCCTTGAAGTGGAGGTATCCTTTCTTTGACACCACAGAGCTGGAAAAAACAAATCCACATCAAAACAGGAATAGATTTTCCCCTGACATCCCTATTAACTGCAAAACACTGTGCAAGACACTTGGTCCTTAATATGTTTTGTCTGCAACAGTATTCTAGAAAAGTTCTTCTAAAACAAGCTGAATTTTGTTTTCAACAGCTATGCAAAAGTCTGATAGAAAGAAGGTCCCCAGAGATCTCTGCTTCAGAGAACTTCAGCCATGGTTTGATGATAACAAAATCATATTTGAGTCACTGTAAGTCCTGTTCATTAAGTAGATGCAGGGAACAAATGCTGCAAAGATCAAATATCAACACAACCTTCCCTAAAAAGGACTCTGCAGCTCTGCTATCACCTGTTTATTTTCCTTCTTCCCATGGGGCACAGAACCTACAAATCTCAGAAAGCCCTTGGGACAGTTCTTGAGAAGCCACAATCACACAACAATAAAAAACTTACCCTGGTCTGATTTCCTCAATATCAGGAACGAGGTTTAGGAACTCATTCTTTCCAGCTCTGGCAAGGTAGGAAGTTTCTACTGCAGGAATTATCTGGAACTGTTCCACCTCATGACAGGGACTGGAGGCACGAGAATTTGCTTCTGGTGTCCTTTAAAAAAAGTAGAGAAAAAAAAAGTAAATCACAACAAAGCAGCTGAATGTGACAATGGAATTTAAACTGCATCAACAAGCCAGCTTGAAGTTCCATCCTCCATCCCAGATGTACTGTATGACACTGGGATCCTTTAGTACAATATTTAATAGCATTTTCCCTTGATATCTGTGGAATAAACTTATAATAACTGCAAATAAGTTGTTTCCCCACTACTTCCACCTTGTCTCTCCTGCTTAACGTGGTCACAACACAGACATACTTCCTACTACTGTTTGATGTAAAATGTTCTATTTCCTTAGCACTCCTTCCTCAGGGATGTAAACTGAAGGTATAAATTGTGTCTTTCACTACATAGCTATTCCCAATTTCATCAAAAATAACTTGTATAGATACAGCTGAGAAAGATAAACAGAGATTACTGGCCAAACTGGTTTATTCTGGGTCATTGTTAGTAGACCTTTTCAACAGACCTCTGAAAAAACTTGTGGACTCTGCACACTGTAGATGCACTGGTCACTGGAATGACAATCATCTGACTGCTCCCCCAACACAAAGGGGAAAAATAAATACTTCAAAAGAACAAAATGGAGGAAAAGAATTGTGCAGAGTGACTGGAGAAGTAAGGCAAGGGGGCTGTACAGAGAAATATCTGAATGTAGGGAAAAGGAAGAGAAGAGGGAAAAAAAATCAGAAAACAGCAGAGATCTGTGAAGCACTGAAAAATGATTTTTTCCTTTTAATACATTACACTTACTTCTGATCAACTGAATTGCACCTGGACTCCACCAGAGAAGGGCAGGTGGAGGAAGGGGTGAGGGTTGCACTGCTGAAGCTGGACACGGACGGGTCCCGCCCCATGGGAGAAATGTCCGAGAGCTGCAAGCACAGGAGAGCATCTCAGGAGCTGGGCTGGAGCTGAGGTTCTTCACTGCTGCCTGAAAATGCCTTTCAGCAGGGAAGGCTCAGATAACACTAAGGCTTTTTCATCAGCCATTCACTTAATCAGTAAGCAAATTTTCACAGAAACCACCAAAACTCATCTGGGGGCAGAAATACAGCAGCACTTATGCAGACACAGTTGCTATTATCAATGTCCTATATTCTGATTATTCACACTCTGACTTCCTCAGTGGATACAACATCATCCACTTTGAAACCTCGTACTCCCTTTGCCTACAGGTAGAATTTTTAAGTCAATTTATCCTTTTACATAAGTGTATGTAGGGCAAGACAGTAAGAGTCTGCTAATAGTCCACTCTATTTCCAATTCCTGCCACAGCCTTTGGAACCTCATGCTGAATAGCCAAATGCTTCCAATGGACTGAAAATAAAACAGAATAAATTAATATAAAGTGGTTTATCTTTTCACAGCATCAGCAGATTCCATGGCCCACAAACATGCTGCTATTGTCCTACAAATCGAGTGCATTACAGTGAAATATTACATGAAATATTTACCTTACAATCGCTGATGCTGTTGTACACCTGGTTGAATTCCCGATTGAAGGTATGAGTAAGAAGCTGCAGACACTGAAGGGGGAGGTGAGGGGAAACAAATGAGACACACAGAAGAATTTTATATTCAGATTTTCAGAAAAATTTGAACAGAAGAGGTAATTTGCCAAGACACACTTGGCAGCTCATGAAAGAAAAAAACCACAAATTTTAAACTGCCATGAAAAATCACAGAAGAGGGGAATAATCACTTCACTTGATAAAATTAGGAAGTTTTTATAGAACCACAACCACAGAGGAATGAGATACAGGCTGTGGCCAGCATCACTGGATGGTGAGAGCAGCTTATTTCACCAACCAAGACGTTAAAATGAAACTCCCAATACTGGACATGCACCGAGCTCCCTGAGACACTCGTGAGTGACCTACAACCCCCTGTGGCAGCCCAGCTGGCAGCAGGAGGGCTGCCCTGTGCCATACCTTGGTGGCCAGCTCCTTCTCCCTGTCCACCAGGCTCTCGATGTCGGCTGAGTCGTAGCCGCTGCTCTCGCTGGGCGTCACCGCGCTCTCGAAGGTGGTGGTGGAAATCTGAGAGGAAATGCTGGTGGAGGTGCTCAGGGTGCCACTGCTCAGACTGGGGGACAACGAGTCACTCAGGGACTTGGGGATGCTGTCACCAAGCTTCTCACGAAGCAGAAGGAAATGTCGGGTTTTCTCCACCTGGTAAGGAAAGGAATAACTTTCATCTGCCTCAGGAAGGGGCCAATTTCACAGACACTGAATTCTTAGGAGTCCTTTACTGTTCAGAGCAGTAACTTTCCTCAGGGAAGGGTGTTTACAGTGGCACTGGAAACTGAATTTGTTGAATACACTGGGAATCAGAACTGAAGACTCTGCTCAGCAGCCAGCCACACACTTTCTATCTTCTGTGCCAGGAGAGTCTATTTACATCTTGACTTTGATCTCTTTACTCACCTCATGCAGCAGCTCCAGTTTCTCCAGTTCCCACTGATGCTCTAGAATGAGGCTGTCACCCCTGGGCCTCCAACCTGCCAGGTTCTCTTCTCCCCTCACATATGCCACAGAAGTATCCAGGACTTTCCTCCTCCTCCTCTGCATTCCTGAGCAGTAAAAAACAATAAGATGTGTTAAAACCATAGCCAGAGGGGTGTTACTAAGAAACAATCAGCAATTTGCAAAGAACCAGCACTTCTGCTGTTTGGCTGGAAATACACAACACAAGGATTTCATTACCTGAAAATACACAACCAAAGACATTTGATTTAGTCCAGCTTGCTTACTTCTTTCAGATATTTTCTATTGACCAAGATATACTGCAAAGTCCTGTTCAGTCTAATTCAACACAAGGACTTCAGTTTCTACATCTTAGAAGAAAAATACCCAGATACACCATGAACTATATTGCTTCCAAGTGGTGAAGTTGGCATCAGAAATCAGCAACATCTTCAAAAGACAAAAAATTCCATTGCTGCAAAACCCAGTCTCAACTGTTAGTTATGAGCCATGGATTATGCCCTGAGACTCAGGAACATGTGCTCAGCATCCTGAGGTACCCATGTCAGAAAACATCAGTGAATCCTTGTTCACCAATGGTAAACACAGACCTGGGTCTAAAGTAAAAAACTTAATAAGTATTTTATGGAATGGCAATGTTCCATTGCTCCCGTGGAACACAGGAACTGCTTCTGATCAGGGCAGGAATGTTTACTCCACTCTGCCTGAGAAATTTTCTGCAGTATTTCATATTTATCACTGGAACTCGCAGTCACTGCTTACCTGGACTTCCTGTGTCTGCCATTTTGCATAAACTCAGTTCATAGATCCCAGTTACTCGATTGCTGTTCACAGGAGAGCAGAAGAAACAAAACCACACTATTTATTATCTTCAGAAATAAAGTGCTTCAGCTTTAGCTCAGTGGTTCCCAAAGCAGAACTTTAAGTATAGTTGTTAGACAGAACTAGATCTCAATTCTACTCTTGCACTAAACAGCCAGAACAGACTGCAAGATCCCCAAAAATGCCATTTCCCCCATGTTTCCCCCCACCCTGCACTGGACTTGGAGAGCATGTACTGCAGTAAATTCCAGGCCAGGATCAAGGCCATCTATGTGCAAGCTTGAAAAATGGATCCCTGCTCCCAACTCTGTCAGTCTGGAAAAGAGGTCACTAAAGAGAGAAGCCATGAGAGCTTCACTGAAATAAATGCAAGAAAGAACATTCAAAACCAGACTGGAGAACCTATGAGTAGGCAGAGTTCCAAGCAAAAAAACTAAGAAGACTCAACTCCATCTTCTGA
The DNA here is from genome assembly GCA_013389925.1 of Aegithalos caudatus. Lineage (NCBI taxonomy): Eukaryota > Metazoa > Chordata > Aves > Passeriformes > Aegithalidae > Aegithalos > Aegithalos caudatus. Next base: position 470,805 of record WEIU01020248.1, read on the forward strand.
GAGAAAACACAAACACTGACAAAAAGCATGGGTACCAGAAGTGTAACTGCACTCACGAGTCTGGAGATTTGGAGTAGCTGCTGCCGAAGAGGTTGCGCAGGGAGCGCGGCGGGGAGATCTTGGCATCCCGGGAGTAGAACACCATACAAACATCCTTGGTGATCACAGCAGGCTGGATGCAGTGGTCAAGCTAAGAGGAACACCAGCAATGCATGAATGGCTGCAGACAACTGTGCCAAGTTACACTGCTGCCCTTAGGGGGACAGCTTTTGAAATTTGTTCTTGTTTGGGTCTTTGGTGAAGGGTTTTCATGTGTGCATCTGTGAAAGAGGACTGTCGAATTTCTTGATGCATCTCATGAGTGAAATGATTTTACTACACAAAACAACAGTGCCCTGTACACAACCCAAGAGCTCAGCCACTGTTTGTAACACCAGTACTTACACAGCAATGTTCACTGATTCCAGTGGATTTTCAGATACAAAGATAAAACAAGGCACAGAAAGTTAAGCCCATCAGTATCTCCTGTGTTGCAAGGCAGTAATACCTTGACATGAAGATGTTAACTGTCAGTACATTTTTTCCACCTTGTTCTCAGAAATTGAATAAATACTCTTAGTGGCCTCAGGATTGAAATCCCTTTTGAATCCATTTCTCTCAGGTACACTCTGTGTCCTGTTTTAAGTTTATGGGCAGCAGGAAGGCCCTGGTGTCTCACCTCCAGGTAGGCAGAAAGGGTCATGTAGATCTTCTCTCCATAGGGTGTCACTCGATTGAGGAGGAGGGAGTTGTGCAAGGAACTGTCCCAAACTGCCTCAAAGCGGTAGAAAGTCCTGCAAAAAGTACAGTAAAAGGTCAACAGTAAGAGTTCCTCTGCAGCCCTCTCATCACTCAGTGCAAAGCATCTCCTCCCTGACATCATCCTCCAATGATGTGGATAACAAATACTTGAAGCAAAAACCTTTTCTTTATTTGCAAGATCATTTACTTCTACCTCCAACAGTGTGGTGCAAAGACCACCACCTGTTATGGAGAAGACTCATCTAAAAGAGAAAAAGGGAATGCAGAGAACAAAAGCTGCCATAGCACTACAGGGAAGTCAGCACTAAACAATTGTTTCTAAATAGAGAAAATTAATTTCTACTGCTCCAGGTGCAATTTAGCCCAGCTGAATCTTAAAAGTGCATGGGAAGTTTCTTTTTTATAAGCAACACTCATTCTACACCATATTTTAGGACTTCTGTAAGATGTTTCTTCAGTCTGGAACAAGGAAAGAGAGGAGCTGAAAGCTCCCACAGGTCTACCCCAGCAATCCAGAAGGTTCAAATAAAAACTGAGAGAGCATCACACACAGCACAGCTAAACCAGCACATCTAAAGGCATCATTACACTGCCCCCTCTCTAGCAGGGCCCTGGGGAAATGAGCTCTCTCCTTTCTCACAGGCAGCAGCTCCAGGAAGGTCCCATTGGAAAGAACACCTATGCACCTACTCAGGAACTCAGCACACCTTCCCACACTGGGAACAGAAACAGAAGGTATCCATTCTTCATCACCTCTATATGATTTCCCTCCCAAATCCTCTTGCTTTTTTTATCCCATTTTGAGTCCAAATGATGTGGTACTAAAAGCAAGAAATGCTTCATGTATATTTTTTTTTTTAATAAGTGATCTCTAAAGAGTTTCTGTACTAATTCCCAACATGGAAAAACAGAAGATGGAACTGAAGACAAAGGACAAAGAGCAGGGTGGGGGTAGATGAAATAACAAAATACAGAAACAAAAAGAAACACGAAACAGAGTAAGAGCAGACATGTCAGAAACAAAGAGTTTGATCTCAGAGCTCCCAAGAATCCCCTTTCTCTGATACCAATTACACAATTCCAAGCTAATACAGAAAGGAACCATGAGGTGCAGCCAAGGGAGAAAGCTGCTAGGTACTGTTTGCATTTGAAGAACCGTATTTAGGAAACTACTTCTGAATATATTGTGTCTATTAAAAATACAGAGAAACATAATCTAAAGGCCAATCAATTGGTAGCTTTAAAAATACTGTGAAGCACTGTAAAGTAATAATCCTCACTTGAGTCAGATTAGCTAAAGAGCACAGTTGTCCTCTAAGCCTTTACACGTGTGTTGAGCCCTTACATTTTAAACTTTCATCATGACTTACTTAAGAAAGCAAGCAATTTTTTAAACTTCTGGCAAATTCCAGATCTACTCTTAGGGTGGAAGAGAAAGTAGTAAAACCTGTCTGCTCACAGATGGAAAAACCACTGTACATAGCCCTGGCATCAGCTCTGCACCATTTGCCAAACAAGATTTCTCCTCACGGAGAGAACACAGGTGTAAATGCTCCTCAGTGCAGAAATACTACCATCCTCTTGAGTAAAATGGTGTTTGGACAAACACCAAGATGAAGTCAAGCACAGCTTTGAGGCTGTTATTTTAATGGATCTTTTCTAGCCAGGAAGGTAAATGTATACAGCTTTGCCTGTCCAAACCAGAACTTGCTACAGCAGTTATAGAGGGAGACAAAACCAGAAGTGAGCAAACTCCTTTCAGCACAGCCAATGGCACATGGAGGAAAAGGGAGCATGGGACACACAAAGCAGGGAATAGAGGAGAGACAGATTAAAGGTGCAGCTAAAACTGATCCTGACTTAGCACCAGTGCAAGGTGCTGAACTGGGAGCACTGAAGACTCTGTCTTCTCTTGTCCAGAGGCAGAGCACAGAAAGCAGAGTGCAAAGTGCCCCAAACTGCAGAGCTGGGCTGTGATCCCACAGGGAAGGTGGAACAGGAATCCAGCCTGGGCAGCTCCTGCACATCTGCCTCCTCTGCCAGCTGCTAAACTAAGGAGTGGCAACCACATGGTTAAATTCCAGATGCAAATCCAGCCCCAGAGCAGAGGCTGAATAGCAGTCACATGGCAGCCACTGCTACTTGATCAGAGCAATTCAAGTAACCTCATAATTCAGTCCTTGGCTTGGTCCTTCAAACAAGCAGCATTACAGAGTCAGAGACAGAGAGAAATTCCAAATTTAGGTCTTTGATACAGAACAAGGGAAAAAAATAGCAAGGACTACAAAAAGTGTCCATATTTGATGGCACATCAAGAGAATCAGAAGGACTGCATAAAGGAAATTCTCCTACTCTCACATGTGAAGGAAAGTTCATCTTCAGAAGTCCCCAGTGAACTGTACCTGAACAACCCCCTGACACAGAGGAAGAGGAGGAGGGGGAGGAAGAGGAAGACTACTTCTGGAAGAGCTAAGAGGTATGCTAACAGAATTCAGTAAAAGCTGAGGGAAATGGCAGCAATACAAAGGACATAAAGCATTCTATTTTCAAGAATCCTTATGTACAAAGGAAGCAAACAGAAAATACCTAGGCATATCCTTATCAAGAAAGAGCCTGTAAAAACATAGAAAGAGCTTCAGTTAGTGCAGCCAAAAGCAGAACAGAAAAGCAAGAGCTGAGAGGAACAGAACAAGTGGACTTAAAAAACAAAACAAAGTGAAAAAAACCCACAGAAAGCAGCAAACAAGTCTGCAGACAATGGGCAAACATAAAACATATCCCCTATGAGGGCCTCAATCCCACTCCACCACGCTGCCATGCACTCATCCCACAACTAAACCTTGGCATTTTGGGATGAGATGGCCAACAGCTTCATCACACTCATCCTTCACCCAAGCTGCTCCCCTTAGAGAAAACTACAGAGGTACAGAAGTGTATGGAAACAGAACAGAAAGCACAGGGCTTTCCAACTGCAAGTCCAAGAGTATCAGACAGGAAACCAGCAACAGTCTCCCTATTTTCCAGTTATATTGATCCATTAATTCAAACACACTCAAATACCCACTTCTCAGTGGAAGATAATAACTGCAGATTCCTGCTGGAGGGCTCACTTCATTCACTTACCTGTTGGAGCTGTGAGAGGACTTCAGGTATTTTGCAGAGATTATATTCAAAGACAGAATGGCATCCACAGCAGCTTCATCTACCTCTGCTTTATTTCTTATACGGCCTAAAAAGGGGAGGAGGAGGAATCAATTAAAATTCAAACTGCAACACAAAAGGAATTTGTTTTCCCAAATATCATTTTGGACTACATGATTGACAAGCAGCTGTAAGTGGAAGTTGCAGAACTTAAATTTTTCCTCTGGACCTCTTTCAAAATCCTTCTCTTGCAGGCAGTGCTCATAAAAATGACACAATCTGATACAAAGAGAAATTACCAGTAACAGTTTTTCTTACAGAGCAAGATGCAAAACCATTTACTCACCAACCACCAGCTCTCTCACATCTTTCCAGTGCAGCTCACTGCCCTTCTCATGGATAATGGTGACTGTGATCCTCCGCTGGATCCCCTGGGAGGGATCAGAAACAAAACACTGCTGATGTGTTCACACACACATAAGGTCTATTTTGCACTTACACTGCAAAAGTCAAGTAAATAATATCATTTAAACTGGTCTGTAACTGAACGAGCACCTCTGTGTTTCAGGGCCCTAAAATTCACTTCAAGGGGATCTTATATTCTCATATGGAAAAGAAATTAAATGCTTTCCCCTCCTCACTTCACAGAGTAGGAAAAATATAACTTTAAACCTATAAACCATATTTAACTAGGATTATGTTTATAATCTATCTAGAGACAAAATATTATTAAAGATTATAAGAGGCATTTAAGATGCACTGAGATACACAGATTACATCTCATAACCACAAGCAGTGAGAATGAGCAAAGAGGAGTCCCCATGACCCTTCTGTGTCCTAAGAGATGCTGGAGAAGGCACAAATCTGTTCCCAAAGGCTCCTGTATTTTAAAAAGCTTCCATCTTTCACTGACAAGCAACAGGAACAGCAACACCCTGGGGCCCAGGCAATGTCCCCAGAGCCCAAAGGCAGCAGCCCAAGCACAGGCTGGGAGATGCTGAGGTCACTGCAGTGGGAGAGGAGATGCCCAGCCCAGGCACAGCTCCCTCCCTCCCTCCCTCCCTCCCTGCAGAGAGCCCACGTGCTGCTCCCAGCCCTCCTCAGTACCTGGTGCAGCAGAAAGGTGCCCTGGCAGGGCAGGCCCCCGGTGTGATCCACAATAGCAGGGATGTACCTGTGGGAGACAGGCAGTCAGCAGCCAGGGAGGATGGACCAGCACAGTTTCCTCTCCCTGTGGCAGCTGAAGACCCCAGAGTCTTTCTATACCCACTCTCCAAAGAGGCTCCTCCTGGCATTACAGCACCAGTGAAACATGGAACTGTGTACTTCATCCACTGTACTTCAGTACTAATGGAGAACTGTGGGATTCACTGCTCAGTATAAGCCCTGAAGACCTGGCAGGGGAAAACCTTCAGGACATTAAACAGAGTCTGCTGTGTGACTGGAGTGTGAAGTCTCCAGTGTCCCAGAGAATCCAGACTCATGGCCTACACAAGGGAAGTGTTCTCAGCACCTGTGCCTGGAATTTCAGCATGGAAAGACTCCTCCAAGTGTGAAAGTCATTCTGTCACTTTGCTCCTTTCCAATGGGGACAAGTACTGCCAGCAGTTTGGACACCCCATCACTACAAACCAGCCAGGCCCTCACCACGGTGACTGCTAAACATCAACCTGGTCTGAACAGGACAAAGGGAAAAACCCCCAGAAATCTCATAAACCACTGTTCTTGAAACACACAATATTAATTAATATTGGACTTACTCCCCTGTTGGCTCCAGTTCACTGATCTCAAACCACACAAGGAGGTCGTACTTGCTCACACTCTGGCCCAAGCTGGGCTTGCTCATAGTATTCAGCTTTGTAGCTGGCACTTAAAACAAAGAAAGGAAAGAAAGAAGAAAAAAATAGTGGATTACAAAGACTGAACAAGTAAAGCTCACTCAGGGCTCACAGGAACGTGCCATCTCAGAGGTCCTACATATTCTATGTACATAGGCAGACCACAGCTTTTACCATGAAAATGATATTGCTTACAGCAATCATTATTTCTCTAAGTGTTGCTTTTTAAATCTAGGTTACTAGAACAGATAAAGTTTTTGAAGTTAAATAATGGAACAAAAGTGCATCCAAAGAGCCTGGAAAAATACACAGCCCCTCTAGATCCACAGTGAAGTTTCCTCAAATGTGCATCAGTTGCTTTATGGCTTAACAGTTTGTGATTTAGAATTGCTGAGGTCTGTTCATCTGCAGCATTACTCACCCATAAAGCACATTTCACCTTCCTCACACAAGAGGAAAAGAACAGAACTTAAAACTTCAGTCTTCACTGCTTCATGTTCCAACTGCCAGACTCCTGCACCACTTGGTTAAGACATTGTGTATGTAAAAAGGGAGAACAGGACTTATTCCAGAGCCCTAATCCTGCCAAAGTGCTTTTCTGGGCTCCTTATCCCTTGGCATTAGTAAGTATTACCAGCCAGATCCCCTTTAATTCCTTTCATGTAGGAATGAAATGTAGGAATAAACCATGTTAAAAAAATAATGAGACAGCTTAAATTCTAGAAATAACCTAATACTCCCTCACATATCATACCTTTTAGTTACCATTTCATGCCTTCTCTTATCTGTTCACTCATTACATTTTGTAAATGGGACCATTTTAAAAGCTTGTTCCTGTACACTCTGACTGGGATTTCTGTAACTCTGATTTTCCATTTTTTCTCCTTTCACATACTAACCTCACTGCTTTTATTAAGCCAAATAATTATTCTCCCTTCTATCTCTCAAGACCCAATCTTCCCTTGCTCAGGTGTTCTTTAGGTTCTCCCAGCTTTACACCTCTGTATCCTTCAGCTTCTACCATGACTCAATTTCCCATGCACTGGAAGGACATAAACCAGGTATTTATGGGTGTGCCTAGGTGCTCTCTTTTGAGATGTTTCTTTTCTGGGTACAACAGCAGCTGCCTCAGAAGGACAGATTTTACAGGAATTGGTTATCCACAGCACAGCTGCACCCTGAGGTAGGGAGTTGAGGCTCATCATTTATCTTCCCATACTTTACTCAGGGTAGTAACTCTTACACCCAATCATCTCAGGCAGCTGCACATGCACTCACTGCAGCCAGAGGAACATCAAACACACAAATCACTCAAGTTTAATGCTAAGCAGGATGACTCAAAAGCACCAGAAGAGAAAAACAACAGAAAGACACATTTAACTAAACATGAAAGCTTGGTTCTAGATGTTCTCACAGACTTGCTCTGGTAATTATTAACCAGCATGACTTTTTTTTTTTGAGTTAAACAAAACAGAATACAAATGGAAGTGAGGAACAGCACTGTTAGTGGCATAAAAGGAAGATGAGTGAAAAGGAAACCTATACAGAACACAGCAGAATGTTTCCCCTACACCTGCCTGTGTTTTCATATGCATCTCTCATCCCAGTATCACAAAGCTCTATGCAGAACACAGAAAAAATAAGAGGTCCTGGAAGTTTCAGGGAACAGATGCAGTGACACACAAAAACCTGTGACTCCCAACACACTGGAGCCTACAGACTGTCTCTATGGTTCTCTCTAAAAGAGCCCTAAATTTAAGCACAGCATCATCCTTCCATGAGCACCCCCATGGCAGCTTCTACTCCTAATACTACACGGTGAAGGAAAAAGGAGTTTTGAAGCACATTTTGGAACTACTTCTACATCTATCACAGACCAGGGGTGGCTACTAACCATCTCGTTTAGGAGCCCTCTCACTCTGACAACTGGGAACAGGCAGAAAGAGAAAAGGTGGCAGCTGGTCAGCTCCATCCTGGAAAGCAGCCACAGCAGAGGAGGCCAGCACGTTGGCATGCTCCGAGAGCGTGTTCAGCACGTGCACGTTTACATAGCCAGACATAAGGTACCTAATCAACTCAATTTTCCTTTCATGGTCTGCAGAGGGAATGGAACACACACACACACAAAAAAAAAAAAAAAGGATGGTATCACTATGCAGGTGAGAGAGAGAGGGGGGAGGAGATTAAAGGTGAAATGGAAAAAAAAAATCACAAAAGAGTTCAGCATGCATTATTCCAATTAAACAAAGAAAACCAAGGATCATTTCAACAAGACTGACTCACTGAACGAGAACATGAGAGAGCAAAAAGATGAAGCAATTAATGAGTAAGCAAATTTCCAATCAGTAAGAGCTTAGTAAGCATGGGAAGAGCCATAGCCACATCTCATGGACATGGGTCAGCACCTCAGGAATGGAGCTCTAGCCCCTAATGAACCAAGCTGCACTTCCTGCAGAGGAGGTTGAGAAGAAATAAAAATAGAACACATAAAGAGGGCAGAGAGCCAGCAAAGACATTCAATGCCCCTTGTACCACTCATTCCATTTATATTTTTCCATGTCCTGGATACCTCAGGAATACTCTACAACCTCCATGTGCAGTAGCAGACCTGTGATGTACAGAATTAGAGAGCTGTTCTCACCTGGCTTTGACAGTGGCATAGGGGGAGGAAAGAATCTTCTAGAAGGCTGTGGAGGGCTAGAGAGAAATGAAGAGTTATCAATACAGAGGCAGCTGAACATCAGAAATATACACAAATGCACACACATGCATCTTTGTGACACACACCTATTACTGTCTCTAAAAATATCCTCACAGTTCTATGAAGACAGGTAAATATCCCCTGTCAGGAAAACAAGGGGGCTCCCCAGGCTGCTCAGACTAACCTATGCTCTTCTTCTATTCTAATTTAACCAACCCTAGAGCACTGCTGAGGTTTTCCCAGAGCTCACAGACCACTGCTGAAGTTCCCAATATTCCCAGTGCAGTGCTCCAAACATCAGGGTGGTTGTAAGGTGGACTGGCAGAAGAGCTTTCCATGTTTGAGAGAGAGGGCAGAACAATTCCATCAGTCACACACTGAGTAAACAGGCCCCTGGCAGCACTTCTGCCTCATCAGGAACTCTGCCTGTCACGCTGTGCTGCACAGTTGCAGGAGTACAAAAAGCTGCATAACCTGAGCATGACCCCCAAGTGCTTTATGCCAGGCTGGTGACCAATACCTGTTGAGATCCTGGCCTTGCAGGTGGAGAGGATGCTGCTGATAATGTCCAAAGACTTCAAAGACAATAGGCTTTGTTTTGATGTACTCCACAAACGATTCTGTCACTTCCACAGCAATCTATTTCAAAAGTGAGGCAAGAAAATGAGACATTCAAACAACCTCTTTTAGGAGGCTGTATTTTTCCTATCACTTATTGTCACTCACAGTAAAAGCAACTGCACTCCCTTTTGGTTTAGGCATTAACTCTACTCTCCAATAAAGGAGAAAATTAAAGCCTCAGTATCAGGAATTTCAAGTAGGAGAAGAGGAGGCTGCATGTAACCAAAGCATTACACAGCTCATAAAAATAGATATATCCAGTTCATCTGAGATCATGAGCACTGCTATTCACACATATATTTTATTTCCTGAATTCTAGACTGTTTTCATCCTGGAAAGGAAACAGAGAATTCAATGGCAGGAAGTAGAGGTGAAAAAGAGTTAAATTTGCCACAAAGAATCATTCTGTGTTCTGTTTTGTGATGGGGATTACATCGTTCATCTAATCACTCCCAGTACTGATTATTCTTGATAATTCTGCTTGCCTTGAAGGACACACACAACTGCCAGTGCTGACAGAGGAAGTTACTGCTCATGGAAAGCTTTACTTACATTTTGAACGTGGTAAAACCCCAGGGGAGTCCCTCGGCCGTTGTTTTTGAGAGGTTCTGTTGAGAAAGCTTCATCATGTCGGTGTAAAAAGCTTAAAAAAAAAAAATCAACCAAAAATCAGCCACCACAGAATAGTTTAATGATTGCTGTGCTCTGAATCCAACCCTGAAAGGAAATCCTAAAACCCTAAGAGAAAAGTATTCTGTTGGAACTTTAGAAGCAGTTGAGTGATGGCCTAAAGCTGGGAATACCACAGTCCTGTGGGACTACAATTCCTGTACTTGTTTTTTATCTTTATTAATCCATTTTATTCTCTTCCTTAAGAATCCAAGCCTAAGAGCACTTTCACTTGAGAAGTACTAATTTCCTCCAGGTCATGCAGCTTTCATTCAAATGGGTGTATGGACAATCTAGTATTGAAATTTTCACATTAAAGCCTAAAACCTCAAAATATCTATAAACTAATAACTTATGAGTCCACTTTGATTCCCAATTCCTTTCTGCAAAACTTTATTCCTTAACACCTGCTTAAGGAAGAAAGTGGGGACCAGGAACCCCAGGAAGTGACAAGGTGTTTTTCTCTGCTGTACAACACCTCCACCCACCTGAAAAGGTCTCAGAGTTCCACTGCCCACTGTGCTTTGCTCCCTCTATCAAACCATTAATTGCTTAATGCAATTAAGGACAAGTAATTGCAAGTACTTGTAAGTAAGGACAAGTAAGGACAAATTCTTACTTGAACTGGCAGAAAATATCTGCATATTCAGGCAGGATGCCACTGGCCTGCAGCACAGTCACACGGAAGGTAAACACACTGCCCAGCTTCAGGTGATCACCAATTTCCTCAGTGAATCCTTCCATAGTCATCTTTCCATCCAAAGTGGCTGACTTCAAGTCTTAGGGGTAAAAAAAAAACATCCCACATGAAATATTTCTTTTTTCTCCTTTCTTTTCTTACAATAGTTCTTCAGGAGACAGTACAGTCCCATCAGACTTTTTTTCCTTTTAAATCCAAATAATTTGCTGATAACCAAAAGATCCAAATACCTGGGAATTTTTTCAGCACAGTTCTTTAAAATAAAGTCCAGGATCTCCCATGTTCAATCCACTGGTAACACCTCTCCTTAACCCTGATATTCTGGAAGCACACTCAGAACTGCTTCCATGACTGACTGAAAGTGTCACCAATTTCCCAGGTCTCCAAAACTACCACTTACCCAGCTCATTGATTCTGCTGATCTCCTCTGGAGGAGTGGTGACCTCTGAATTCTGTCCTTGCCCTTCCACAATCCTTAACTCCTCCAGTGACAGTCCAGACCGAGTCATTGCAACTGAAGAAAAATCACTCTGAAAAATTAAATATGGTGGCTTGTAACAGACTCCTGCACTGTCTGGGCTTCCCTTCTTTCTCTACAACACATGTTCTTTATTTAGAAGCTACTACACTCAATACCTAACTTAATTTGAGTAATTCTTACCTTATCAAAGTACTCATTGTCAAATGAAATTTTAGCTGTCCCAGACTGTCGAATACCAGATCCATAATCTGGGGCTTCTTCATCAGCTAAAAAAACACAGAGAAAAAAGGAGATGGACAAATGAATGATGGGGAGGAGAAGGGAGACCCTGCAGAGTTACAAAAATGGAAATTTTCATTTTAATGGAAACCAAAATGGAAAGCAGAAAAGTCATCCAGTTACAAGCTGGAGTAAGTGCTGGAAAAGATCAGGCCAGAAACCCATCCCTGGGGAACTCAGGTGTGGGAAAACAAGACAGGCTCTGAAGTTTCATTCTGGAAACACTTAACTTTAGAGAATTTCAAATGCAAACCAACTTTAGTACTAATTGTCATCTACTTCTGAGGTAAACTAACATCTAAAATCCTGTAGCCATGGACTCAGCAGTAACACCTGCAAAGCTCCACCAGGACATGCTGGAAGTCTGAAAGCTGGATCTGTCCATACAGTCTGCTCATTTCACCTCCTCCTCCTCACACAGCAACAACAACAGGGCCTGGTGAAATGCCAGGGGTTTTTTTCCCAGTAAATGCATACTCACAAGAGAAATCCCAACATTCAGAATGTGCTGCAAAGCTTTGCTTAGGGGTCAAATAATGCCATGGCCCTTTTTCAAGAGATGCCCCTAGTTCAGTTCTACTAGCCATAGTATACTCAGTTCATTTGGATGGATAAATATTTATTTGGAACCAAACTAGACTTTTGTACACATTATACCCGATTTTAATTCACTTGCTTTAATCCCTGCCAGAGTGACTCTTATCCATCTTCAGAGTCTGAGTTTCATTATGTTCCCACAGAGAGTGAAGCTTCCAGGGTTACCCAACCTAAACATGCAAGAACTGCTGGCAGCTGGCCACTGCTGGGAAGGGCAAATGATGGGAAGGATCTGTGCTCCCACCAGCATGGATAAGGCACAGCCCTGCCAACCAGCCCACCTCACACTGAGCAAGTCTGAAACATCAGGGACTGAGCAGTGACCTGCAGTTAACTCTGGCACACACACAATGGCAGCTCAGCAGTGGCTGAGGCCCTCACCACCCCATATATCTCCTCTTCTCCTCTGAAAAGAATTCCTCGTGATTAAACTCTGTGTTAAAGCAGCTCTAAGCCTCCACATTTTGAGTGAGGCAATGAAGGGGGAAACTGCTGCTGCTTTCTGTTCGTACCATGCTGAAAACCATCAGTTCAGGAACTTCTTCACATGCCCTCCCCAGGCCCCAGAGGAGCCCATTTCTGAGCATTGTTTAAAGGGACAGTTTGAGCACAGCTAAAACTTGGTACATTTAACTTTAATGCAGGTCACCAAAACTATCAAACCAGGTACCCTTCTCCACTGTTTATACTGGGTGCCAGAAAGAAAAAGCTCTGCTTTAGTTTTAGTTTTCAGACTTACTGACAGCAGTTAATTCTCCCACTGTCCAAATCACCAGGTATAAACTTCAGTGGTCAACATCACAATTTAAAACTCTTTCGACCAGCAGCATTATTTCAACACTCACTCGTGCCCAGCCCATATGGTGAAACAATGAAAGAAATCACTTCAGTGGCAGCAGTGAGGCAGTGCTGTTTGCAAGAGGCATGTTTTTGAGGTTTGGTGTGTGAGCCTGGCCCCGGAGGCGCAGATCTCACCTGCTATGGCCTGCACCGCCACGCGCAGGAAGCCGCGCACCTCGCCCTTCTCGCTGACCACGGCCACCCTGTGGATCAGGGGCACTGGGTACAGCAGGTTGCTCAGGTACACGAATGCTCTGTGACAGGAGAGAACACAGACAGAGTTAGAACAGGGCTGCAAACCCCACAGCAGCTTTGCTCGGCTCCTGGGGCAGTCAGAGCTCACACACTGCATCTCCTGCACGTCCTGGGTCCATCCTGCCCACACAGGAGAACCTGGGTCCATCCTGCTCACACAGGAGAACCTGGGTCCATCCTGCCCACACAGGAGAACCTGGATCCATCCTGCCCACACAGGAGAACCTGGATCCATCCTGCCCACACAGGAGAACCTGGATCCATCCTGCCCACACAGGAGAACCTGGATCCATCCTGCCCACACAGGAGAACCTGGATCCATCCTGCCCACACAGGAGAACCTGGATCCATCCTGCCCACACAGGAGAACCTGGATCCATCCTGCCCACACAGGAGAACCTGGATCCATCCTGCCCACACAGGAGAACCTGGATCCATCCTGCCCACACAGGAGAACCTGGATCCATCCTGCCCACACAGGAGAACCTGGATCCATCCTGCCCACACAGGAGAACCTGGATCCATCCTGCCCACACAGGAGAACCTGGATCCATCCTGCCCACACAGGAGAACCTGGATCCATCCTGCCCACACAGGAGAACCTGGATCCATCCTGCCCACACAGGAGAACCTGGATCCATCCTGCCCACACAGGAGAACCTGGATCCATCCTGCCCACACAGGAGAACCTGGATCCATCCTGCCCACACAGGAGAACCTGGATCCATCCTGCCCACACAGGAGAACCTGGATCCATCCTGCCCACACAGGAGAACCTGGGTCCATCCTGCCCACACAGGAGAACCTGGATCCATCCTGCTCACACAGGAGAACCTGGATCCATCCTGCCCACACAGGAGAACCTGGATGCATCCTGCCCACACAGGAGAACCTGGATCCATCCTGCCCACACAGGAGAACCTGGGTCCATCCTGCCCACACAGGAGAACCTGGATCCATCCTGCCCACACAGGAGAACCTGGATTCACACTGCTCACACAGGAGGTCCCAGCTCCACCCTGCCCACGCAGAGCTCTGGCCAAGGCCAGTGCAGCCACCAAGGGCTCAGTCAGAGCTTGCTGGGCCCCAGGGCTCACAGGAATGAGTTACAGACACAGCAGAGAGGATGGCTGCATGGAAGTGACTGGAGATGCACCACAGCTGAGAATGGAGCTGTTAGCAAGCTGATAAAACATCAGGGAACTACTGATGATAAATAATGAGGTAGTTGGAAGGGATGAATTAAAAAGGAATTGATCTGCTATGCTCACACAGCCTCAATTTTTTACTGAACATGTAAAACCACTCTTTTAAAAACAGATTGACAACGTTTTCTCTCTTCTACATTCCTTTGATAACACTGCATGCAGAATAACCAAAAACCACAGTAAACCATAAACCATCACTTAGGTTTCTGGGAAGAGTCACTGAATGTACAGTAAATAGCAGAAGACTGACAGTCTTCACAGGTCAATCTCTTTAGGAGCATTTTATTTATTTCTTTGAAAAAGAAACAAAATAACAAACAAGAGGCATGACAGCACTGCTCTAGAGCAAGCACTCAGAAATTGCAGTTTCCCAAAGGAAAAGCAGCATTTAGGCCCCACAGGGGACAATCCTGCCATGCACTAACTTTTAAGTTATATACAAGCAGGGTCTGTTTTGGAGCAGTAAGGTAACAATTTAAATGTATAGATTGTAATGAAAAGTCAGACTGAAGTTATATAAGTTGTTTTATGTTTCTGCAATGAACTGCAGTAGTTTTTAAAGAATCACACTTCAGTGGGATTAGCTTGAGCTGAACATTAAATGTTGAGAAGCTCAACAAGTCAGCTGAAGAACAGCTCTCAGCAAGGGGAGAACATGGAAGGGTTTATTTATAAAGTGAGCTGGTTTAGAGTTCAGAAGAGTACTGAGATGCACAGAACTTTAACCAGTAGTTCTACCAGTCATTAAATTTAAAGTAACTAATTATGCCATTTTAATAAATTTATGCACATTAAATTATACTACACAACAGTAATTTCTTTAACTGATTTCCTCCTTGCAGTTCTTTAGCATTATGTGTAATTAATTCCTGTAATTTACAGCTGTTATTGTTTAACATTCCTAGGCAAAGTCCTGCATGACAAAAGGGAAGTGTTGCTCCTTGGGTTCACATGTCCCTTCCAAGGATGAATGAATTCTTTTGAAATGACAAGGAAGTCAAACAGGTGTCAGTCATGAACCAAGGACACAAAAATAATGCTACTAAAATAAAAGTGGTGACACAATGCAATAGAGAACAGGATGATTAATATGGCTATAAAAGTAGCAAAACAAAAAAATGAAGAAAACCATACAACAACAACAAAAAAACCAACTGCAACATAACACTTCACTAAGATTAGGACTTAATTCCTTTTCAGTCTGCTTCAAAGTGAGGTAAACACTGATAAAGCAGGGGAAGGGACAAGAGACTAAATTTCAAGTAACAAAACAAGTTAAATTTTATTTTTTCCCCTCTAACATTTTCATTCTTAGCCCTGGAATTTCAGGTGATGCCCATCTGAGAAACCAGCATCCAAGCACACAGTCCCTGAAACTGGAATGGTTCACTTGGACTGGATGGGGATGGAGCTCCCAAAGCTCCTGCACTCAACATGAAAACCCAGTCTGAAAAGCTCATTTCAAGCCAGGAGAACAGACATTTCCCAACAAACAGAACCCAAAGGGCCTTGCACTCATGCACAGTGGGAATCTCACTAAGAGTCAGGCACTGCAGAAGCCTCCTCCCTTCAAAGCCAAACTAATGGAAAGTGAAAGCATGAAAAATAAATACATAAATTTCTTTGCAGGGCAAAAGTTCTGAAGGTGCTGCTCAACATGTGACAGCCAAAGCATTCAGCTGGATTAACCACTACCATGTGAGACCATCCCAAGGAAAAAGAATTATTTCTTTTCTTCCTCAGTTTGCTTCCATCCAGTCACCTTGTTCACCGCAATCATTTTAACTTAGAGAAAGAAAAGCACATAACGCAAAAAAATTCTAATCTGCTGATGAAAATACTTCATCTCTTCTGTGGAGTGGAGAGCAACTGCACATGTGCTGCAGGAGAACAGAGCTGGGTTATGCAGCACTACTGCTGCCAGTGCCATTCCATGCTCCATCCTGAGAGTGCCAAGTCAGGAGTGGATGAAGCCTTAGGGTATCCTCCTCCTCTTCCCACATCTGTGAGGACTCCCACTCCCCCCTGAGTGTCCCCCTGCACTTAGCCCAGCAGACTGAAAGAGGGGAGCTGGATTAGCAGAAAGATTGGTGAGGTAAAATGGCATACTCACAACAAAACTAGAAATTAAATTTAACGAACACAATTTTTTAAAAAACCAAAACAGAACCGAGAGAACTCAGAACGATGGGAGATGGAGATATTTTTAAAATAAACACATTAGGATTTAAATAAAATATCCCATAGTCCTCTCCCACCTCCCTTAAAAACAAAGCAAATGCTTGATGTCACACCATTAAACAGAATCAGCCTTGAAGAAACCCAGCATGCCAGAAGAGATGGCTAAAGGGACCAGCTCTTTTTTCTTTTCTTTAAGAGTTACAAATAAAAGACAGTCATAGCACAGAGAGAGAAAAGAAAAGAACTGTGATGGCCAGGGAGTTGGATAACTACATGATCCATTTCTCCTCCTCCTCTCCTTCATGACCTGCACTTGTTATTGCTCACAACTCCCCCAAAATACTAAAAATTGATTTATTTGTTCTTCACATTCCGTAACATCTCAACCAGTACACAGTTGGAAGTGATAAGGAAGTCTGGCTTTGTTACAAACTGAAGGCTACCCTGTGCTCAGACAATAACTGTGCAGATGGACATAGCCCTGGTACTTGTAAGGCACTGCTCAAAAGCAGAATTCTCACACTGGAAGACACAGAGAACTCAGAGCAGTTCCTACTCAGTGGTGCTGGGCAGCCTAACAGCCTCTGCTGACAGAATGGGCACAACAGAACAACAGGAACAGAAACAATAGAAACCAACAACTGAGAAAAAGTCACTCAGCTCTCCAGCCTCGTGATAGGAGCTAAGTTTCATTCCTCAGCACACTGAGAGCTCTGTGCAGCCCTGTGCATGCAGCTCACAGCACTCAGGCTGGTGCCCAGAGTGCTGCAGCTTCGTGCGTGTGTCCAGAGACAGAGCCCAGAGCTCTGCACCAACCAGGGAATGGGAAGCAAGCTGTGTGACTGCCAGGAAGCACAAGTGTTTGCATGACACACTGTATTTGCTCAGCTTGTGCTGTGCTTCCTGAGGCAGGGTGAGTGAGCATGAACAGCTCAGCTCTTTCCCAGGCTCCAGGGGCACAGGGAGCAGCCCTGGGCTCAAAGGAGCTGACAGCCAGCCCAAAGCAGCACAGATGCTGTCCCAAACTGCTTCCCCACCTGGACCAGATCATCAGAGTTTGCAAAATACCAGGCATTGCATGTAAGGGCACACATTCATGGATCACAGAGGACTAGTGCAATTTCTTGCAACTTCAGTAATTTTTGTTCCAAAAACTGGATCAAGGAAGTTCCAAGTTTCACTACAGACAAAGCCTGAGGTTAGACAAACACACTACACTGAACTCAAAGCTTGATGAAGACCAGCAAACTCAATCTCTCCTTTCATAAATTATGCAAACAAGTCTCCTGCATTTGAGGAAACTGCATAAAGATCCCACCATCCTGACCCTGAAGTCTTCCCAGCTAACAGCCACAGAGAAGGATAAAGCCAAGCTCTGGTTCCTTTCCCTTTGTTCCTCCCTTCTGCTGGCCACTGAGCCTTTTTCTGTACCACGCCTGTGGCAAGCACCTTAATGAGGATGTTGGCTTACAGGGTAAGCAAGGAAGCACAAAAGCACCACTGGGGGAGTGGGAAGCAGCAGAGAGAGGAGCCAAGCCACTAAATAAAAACGTTTCTGTTTCTTGTAATGAGAAACATGTGTTAGTAAGACTATTAGTGAAGAAACAGTGCAAAGAACTACATTTCTTTAATGTAACTTGCTGTCCTTAAGGCTCTACACCACAGACTGAGGTATGATAATGCCCTAATTCTGTTCTGGAAAACTCAGGAATATTCTAAAATACATCAAGCAAACTTGTTTCAGGAATTCAAGCATAGTGCTTGGGGAAAGTGCTGATAAACACAGCCAGTGAATTTCAATGTTGATGACCTTTCACTGTGTAATATTGGCTACAGAGAGTCAAGCATTATCTGAGAAGCCAAATCACATCAGAGAACACTCTTTTCCTCATCCACAAAGGATCATTCTTCTTTCTCCTCCTGCCATCTTATCACATACACAGGACATTAAACATGTTTTCAAAAAAAAAAAAGGATTTCTGGGACTGAAAGACTTCCCACCATAGTCCTATTCTCTTCCATGGAAGAAAATAACACACTAAATTCCATCTTAGTGACCCTGCAATGGCTAAATAGGGAATTCTAGAAATGTTTAAATACTGTACACAAACCTCCATTCATTCCAAGCTGTGACAGTTATCTGGAGATAGATTTACTCCCACTGTGGCATCTAAGGGCTGTTTTCTCAATTACTACTTAGGTCCCCACAGCCCCAGACACAGGAATTTAAAGCTTAATGCTGAGCCACACTCACTCTCTGGCAATTCCAATTTACAGACAGGGACATTTTGGCTGGACCATCTGCAGGACAAGGCGAGCTACACTCACTCTCTGGCAGTTCCAATTTACAGACAGGGACATTTTGGCTAGACCATGTGCAGGACAAGGCAAAGCCACTGCAGCGTGCAGCAAGAGCTGGTCCCTTTTGGCCATTCTCAGAGTAACCTCACCAACCTTCCCACTAAAATGAACCAAGGGGATCTGTCGTAAAACGGGTCGCGCCCATCATTGAAGAGGTCTGATCCCTCCTCAGTGCCAACGTCGGAGCCAGTGTCATCCACAAAGGCCTCCTCATCAAAGTCCTCCAGCTCATCCTGCTGCTCGTCTGCCAGTTCCGTGATGTCCGAGTCGGCCGTGGAGAAAGTGGGGGAGGGCGTGCGATCGGCCAGGCGCTCGTTGACGCAGCCGTGGAATATGGGGGAGCTGCACATCAGCGAACGGACAGCGATTAACAGGGCAGGCACACACACACAGCCTCACCAACAGCCCCGGTGCTGCCAGCACGGGAACTGCACAGCCACAGCCGCTGCCAAACACCTGGGCTGCAACCAAACGGGAGGGAAGGGGCTGCCAAACGAGGCAGGGTAAAGAGGGTCCTTGAAGGGAGGAGGGAGCAAATGAAAAAGAAATAGAAACATGGCTGAGCATTTAGATCTTGAGAGGACATCCATTTAACAGAGCTACATTTCTTATTTCCAACACAGCAGTTCTGCAAATAAAAATACGGTAAAGGTGTGGCCAACAGCAGGAAATATTAAAGAATCCCATCAAACCCTTCCCTAAGGTATGACCAAACTATTTGAACCACACATATGAGAGCCTCTGACCGCTTTTTCAGTGTTCTTCATATTCTCACAGCTCTGCTCCAGTGACTTCAGATAGAACTTAGCCAGTTATACTATTTTAAAGTAAATCTATAACTTACTAAAGGTTCACTCAAAGAAGATTCTACTACTTAACACATGAACCGGCAACATTCTCAAGAGCATTTTCTACTCCTAACTGCATTTCAATCTATTGCAAATCCCCTAAAGACAAGAGGCAGCTGACACAAAGGCCCCAGGGTGTATTGACAGCCCCACGCTCAGGCAGAGCTGGCAGTGCAGCAGCAGAGAGGAGCTGTCCCTACCTGCCCACGAGCTTGAACCAGTGGAAGCGGTCGTAGAAGGGGTCGCTGCCGGTCATGGAGCCCTCGGGCTCCTCCTGGCTGCCCGAGGCCACGTCCCCGGCGCGGTCGTACATGTCCCGCATCAGCTCCAGCCTCTGCCTGCACAACAGCACCAGGAAAAGCTCAGCAGGGAGCCAGGAGAAGGCACACAACGCCAAGTGAGGTGTTCACCTCGCTGGCTTCACCTGGATCAAATGACACCTGACAACAGAGGAGGTTGTACCCTATGTTTGGGGCTTCGCTGATTTCCCAAAATGTTAGAGATTCTGGGAAAAAATTGTCGGCCCATCCCTCTAAGCACAAGGCAAGGTCACTGCAGGAGATTACATAAATCTTGGATTTCAATTCACTTCTAAATATTTCTCTTCCACATCTAATTCTGGCATATTTTTTGCTTTCTTTTTCACATCAGACCATGCCGAGTAATTTTGGCAGTTCTTTGCATTCCACTCCAGAAATGTAGGCATTTTGATTCAAAAGTGAACCGACTGCATTATAGACTCTAATTATTCATTTATTTTATTGAAGAAAACAAGTGTTTCACACTGCAAGATCCTTTAAGTTATTAGTAGGGAAGAAGTCCTTCAGCTAGTATTTAGAGAATGGGGAAAAAAATATCATTTACATGTAATGAAAATAATTCAGACTGCAGTCAGAATTTGTGACAGAATTTGTGCAGCTTCCACAGAAATAGAATCTTCTCTATTTAAGATTTTTATCATAAATGATGTCCTATACTGCCAGGTTATATAATGCAGGTGGCAAGGAAATTATTACAATGAAAGGACTGAAAAAAGAAGCAATGCAGAGAGAGGAGCTATGGTGAGTCTTCTTACATTCAAAAGACACAGTCTAACCTCAAACTACAAAAATTAGATGCGAAGGTAAGGTGAGAAGCTGGAGAAAAGCACATTTCTTCAAACAATCCGGAAAGCTGCTATTTATAACATCTCTAACAGAAAGTTCGGCAGGACACCGAGAAAAAACAGATAAAGAACAGCAAGGGAGGAAATTTCTGAGTGAATCCCCCCCCCAGACACAGGGAATTTCTCTCTCTAATCCCATGCACATACTTGAGTTTCTCCAAGGACCAGTAATGCGTTGCTCCGTTCTTGAGGTCCTGCACCTCCACGGCCACCACGGTGCGGGGGAAGGGGCGGCGCTGGCGGCCCCTGTCCGGCTCGGCGGGCAGCAGCTCCGGCGGCAGCGGCGAGTACAGGGTGTCGGTGAGCAGCACGAACTGGAACTGCACCTGCACGCGAGACACGCGCTCTGTCGGGCCTCGGGAGCTCAGGGGACGCTCGCTCAGAAGCCCCAAAGATGCACAGATTTCTGAGCCCTTTGACAGCCCAGATTCATAAGCAAGAGATGTAATTTTTAAGACTATGAGTAACTCAGAGCATTTGCAGCGGGATTATAAAATCAAAACTGATGGATAAGAAAATTCAAAGAGTGGTTCTGCACCTTTTTCTTTAACTCTACACTGATTGCATTGGCTTCCTTCAGATATACTGCATTTCCCCAGAGCTGGTCCCTCAGTGAGGTGAACTGGTGGAATTTCCATTTCCTGAAAGCCCACTGGGCCAGTTCGTATTCGTGGCGTGTCCAGGGCACTGGGAAGAACAAAGAAACAGAAATAAAACAATGTGGCTTCTTCTCAAAACCATCACCTGCAGTACCCCATAATCCTGCTGACTGTGCCATCCAGTTCTCAACACATTTTCTGGAAGAACAGGAAATAAAACCCTACTTTTTCATTATTTGTTGTGGAAAAAACTGGACTCAAACTTCCTCAACATTAGCAGTGGAGATTAATGATCATGTAAATGAGACCTGGAACAGAGGAAAAAAAATTCTGCTGCTATTATTTTAAGTTATTTGGCAACTATTAAAGCCAAATGCTGAACAAGTGGAAGGAGACTAAGCACAATGGGAATAATAAATTATCTACTGATGGGGTTATACACACGTGTCACAGCATTCTAAGCTTTCCTAGCAAGGAGGAAAGAGAAACTTCAAAATCAAAACAAGGAAACAAAGGCAACAAAGTTATTTTGTTTTAAGACATCTGACCTCTGTTAGTGCCAGGAAGAGAGAGATTCCTTCAAGACCACGAAATCAAAACTTGGGGTAAAACTGATCTACTTTGTGCATCAGTTGTATTTAAAGATGTCTGTCTACTGTTCATGTGGAATGTATTCTATAACTGGTATTTGGAATCTTGATGCTGAGAGGGTTACAGATCAAGAACTTACAGACTTTTGCAGCTTTCCAAAGCAAGTTTTCTGTCTGTTACAAGAGTTGGTACAGCTGCTGTTCCTTTAGACTTGGCTATATCCAAATTAGTTTTAGCTTCAAACTCACCTTCCTCCTCCTCCTCCTCCTCCTCCTCCGTGGTTTCAGCTGCCAAGGACCGTGTCTCTACCTGCCTCTGGAGGGCCTGCAGTTTGCTCTCATAGTCCTGTGGGGAGAGAGGAGACACTGTGTAGGAGGACAGGCAAGAGCCAAGGAAGCTGAGAGACACCGAGAGCTCAGGGACAGGCACAGGTCACATCCACAGGCACTGCCAGCTCACACACCAACACTGCTGCAGGGAGCTCCCCTGGCACAGAGAACACACAGCCAACACAACCAGGAGAGAAGAGCTGGTTTCTAAAATCACCACTTTTATGTGTTCACAGCGTCCAGAAGAGGGGAAGGTTTAGGATGTTCTCTTGGTGGGGGTTTTGCTAAGGACAGGAAGAAGAGGGTTTTGTTTGGAAGCTGCTGCTGCCTTCAGAGAGGTAAGAAAGAGGCAGAAATAGAGAAAAAGGCAAAAATAAATTTGAAAGGGGATTATTCACCTTCATTTTTTCAAAGAGTATTAACAACACCATTAATTTGCCTTTTTAGACAAAAGAAATTAATTTCAGTTATTAGTGGGGGAAGCACTTGGTTTTCAATTAGATTTTCCCCATGGCATGTAAGTACCACCCTCTCACATGTGTATTTAATACCTCAGAAGATAAAATACCCCCACTGCCCTGGCAGAGAAGTCTGTGCAGTGGCTTCCCCACAAGGAACACTTCAGCAATAGCTTCTGGTACAAGAGCATTTTCTTCCTGTTCAGACCTTATTGTGCCTTGAAATAAAAGCTATTAAAACCTAATGAGCCTTTTATTATTTGCTGGTAAAAAAAACAAATTAGAACAGACTGTCACAGTGCTCTTGGTCCCAAAGCCCATCCTACTAGGATATTCTGTATTTTTTAACAAAAACCTTTGGCATATATTACACAAATTAAACTGGTTTATCAAGATTTTTATACAAGAGTTACAACAAAAATTCACTAACAGTGTTGCTGAGTTCTTAAGGAGAATTCTTGAAGCCACTCATCTTGTTTTCCAACCTTCTCTCTTCCACAGCTCCAAATCCTAAAATTCTTCTCCAATGCCCAGTTTGCAACAACAGGTACTTAAGTCCAAGAGCTACAGAATGAAAGCTTCACATTTTCCTCCCATCCCACTTAAGCATCCCACCTAAAGAGCTGCATCATTAATCACAACATGATTGTGGCAATGTAAACCAGCTTCAGTCAGAAAGGCTTTAGACTCTACCTGGAATGGAGCTACACCTCCAGAACATTCCTACAGGTCTGTAAATAATATTTTCTGAAAATAGCATTAACAAATGGTAGCTGTGCCCCTAGAAAGTGCAGGATTTTGAATACCACAAATTCAATATCCCTGAGAGCAAAACTCAACTTCATATGGCCTTCATATGATGGCTGCATTTTAATTTTCTAATTTCCTCTTGAATATTTTATTTGGCTAAGATGCTCCTTCATTTGTTTCTGCTCCATTCACCACAAGTTGGCTACTCACTCACATAGTAAGTAACCTCAGCCCAGCAGCATTAAGTACTGCAAACAAAACAAATACATATCCCTTCTTTTGATATTCATTCTGAAATTCTTAAAGATTCACCACAAATCTATTCTAGACTCAGAACTCTCATGGAAGTATCAGACTTATCCACCCTTCTGAAATGCCCACCATAATCCCAATTTTTTTTACCATAAAGGCACTTTTTTCCATCTATTTCCCCTATTCCATGCAGATAATGTTATTACATTTGAAACCAAGGTAAAACCGGTCAGATGCAAAGTGACACAAATAAGCTTCTCTCACTTGCAAGGAAAGGCAAAGTGATTTATTTTCCTGTAGTCTCAAGTCGATGTTACTTTGAGCAGCTTGATCATAGAACTGGAAAGCTCTTCAAGGAGCATTTTAATAAAATCTTTCCAGATTCTTCTGGAGAAACTGCAAAGTTGCAGAGGGAATGGGGGGTCAGGGGAAATGAAAAAGAAAAAGACCCAACCCACTGGAACCATACCCACACACTCAGCCTAGACAAAGCTTTTCAAGACCAGACTGGACCAGTTAAAGCAGAACACAACAACTGGGAGGTGATGCCTGCCAAGGCACTGCTGTGTGTGCTTCTCCCCTGTATTGGAGGTGCACAGAAAAGTCCATTCCTTTTGTTTTTAATGAGCAAATAAATGGACAACAGCCAGCTCTGTGTTTTCTTCCAGAATTCAGATAAACACCACACAGGATGGTACAATGGGACAGCACTGAAGGTGGGAGTGGTTTATAGCTCCTTGTGCTACAAAAAGCTCGTATTTTCTTTTATACTGAATTTAAATAAGCTGTCTGAGATGGACACAAGTCTGCTTTGCTACTTTCCACATAACAGCAGAAACACCGGGGGGATGAACTTACAAGAATCAGGCTGAGGAACAATTAAAGAACCCTTTTTTAACTCTGCTGGAAATAGCCCAACCCCAAGATTTAAAAAAAAAAAAAAAAAAAAAAAAAAAAAAAAAAAAAAAAAAGGCAGGACAGGCCTGCAGTCAAGTTTCATTTCCATTTCACTTAGACAAGTCTGACACTTACAAGAGTATTTCATAGTTTATTGAAAGAGCACTTGTTACAATACAAACCAGTTCCGCTTTTCACAAGGCAGATACTTGCTCTTAAGACAATCCAAAACAATAGACAGATCTGAAAATCCCATTTAATTCAAAGGCAGCTCACTGCTTTCTTTACAGTACAAATAGTTACACAGCATAGATTTCTCATGTGGCAGCTCCTGAAGAGATTTAATGGGAAGTATCCAAGAAAAATTTCAACGTATAACAAACAAATTTCAACATATAAAGGACACAGTGAGGGAGATATTGAAACTATGCTGAATGTACTGCTCAAAGTGGCATCCTCTAATCTGACAGATCCCTAAATTCAGATTGCTTGAGGAAGGATGTTGGAGTCAATCTGGGTGAGGAGCATCAGTGATGTGCATTTAACCCCACCCCAAATCCAGTGGCCTGTGAGTCCTACAGACCCTTGGGAGGCCATCCCAAAGGCACAGGTGGATCCAAGGCAGCTGTCAAAGCACAGCACAGCAGCACTTGGCAAAGGGAACTCTTCCACCATGGATGCCACATGTCCACTACCCTGAAAGCTTTTCACACAGACATCAATGGAAGCAGCTGTCTCACTGTTCATTAACTCCATTAACACAGGATTTGGAGTGGGAGTTGTGTGTAGTTCTGAACAGTGCAAGGAGATCCACAGTTCTCACACTGCTTCCCTTATCAGATGAAGCACTGCACAGCTATTCAGATCAAATCCTTAAATATGCTCCTAAAAACCAGGAAAAAAGCTGCTTCCTTGAAGCAGGCTGGACTCCATTCTGACACTGCCTGTCCTTTTTCTGTTTTGCCAAATCACACAGCAGAAGAGGCAGGGTTGTTCTTCTAGTGCTGCACAAACAGTGGGCTAAGACACACTGATGGCAACCTACTGCCCACCAGCACCCCCCAGGCCTTTACAGAGAGTTCCTGGCTGAGTTTTAAGCTGAAGTAAGTTGGCACAAACATTTTAGTGTTTAGCATTAAGGCATCAAGCAGCAGGAGTTTTAGTCTCCTGTGAGTACATGTAGTTCCATGGACCTGGGAATTACTCCAGGCTCCATCACGTGGTGATTTCATGCAGGCAGCACAAGCCTCAAGGCACGGACAGGAGCTGGAATTACCCTGCTCTCCTCCCAGCACCTGTCCTGTGCAGGCTAACCCTGGCTCACCTATCCTAGGCAATTGACAGGGTTTTCCCAAGCATGCATTTTTAACAGAGTCCAAGCCTTTTTGAGGATATGGAAGAACTCATTATGCTTGACACGCACAAAATCAAAGTGCAATGCACTACTAAAACAGGATTCTAAAATAAAGACAACAGCAAAACGTGACTCACAGCCCAAAACTCATTTTGCAATTTGGACTCAAGCTCGAAGAAAGTATTGCTCATCTATAAGCCTTCTTTTCTTTAAGAATCAAAGAGATTTTTGGAAATGATGCTTTTTTTTCCTTTGCTCAAGTAGGCCAAAGCATGAGACAAATGCAAGTTACAAAGCCAGATGGGGACACAGAATTAAACCAAAACTCCCAAGTGATCAGAGCACTTTGTCCTGTCAGGAGTTGGAGGACTGACTCTGTATCTGCAGCAGAGGCCACTATCCCATCAGTGAAACACATGCTGAGAATTAAGAGCTGACACTTGATTCATTGATGTGTAAATAGCACACGTGTTGCAACAGCACCTACAACACACCCAGCTGAGGCAGGGGAAAAGTAGGATAGGACAAAAATAAAAAAAAAATGGAAAATAAGCTTAAGGCACTTGCCACTCACCCACAGCTGTGCTGAGCCACACACAAGTAACAATTGCCAGCAGGGCTTATATTTTATAAAAAAATAAGCAACCTCAAGTAAATTCAGGATACTTGTGCAAAACAGCACAAATACACTGCAAAGTGGACCTACCTTACCAAATGTGGTAGAGTGGCCAATTTTGTTTTTAAAAGTTTATTCAAGTTAAATTTAAAAGCAAAGTAGGTCCTCAAATATGTTTTTACAGTTAAGGCCACAGATTTTCAAGAGTAAGAGCAACTTTGTCTTGCATTTTTGGAAACTCAGGAAAAAACCCTGTATCATTAAGGTTGGGATGCTCCAATTGAGACAAAACCTCAAAGCCTATTCCTTAATCACTGGTTTTTCAGTAATTTGCTTGAAACAATCTGAAGCAGGAATTGCAAGCCTTTGTGTTACTGCAAATCACCTGCCAGTACAAACCCCTTCAGAGCCAAACAGACACACAAGATTTTAACTCGCATTTTGAGTGTGGGGAGGAGGAAAATGAACCTTATTTCCTCCTCAGAGCAACCTTCTCCTTTATTAAATGAGTCTTGGATTCAAGTTAAATCCAAGACCAGAGGCACTAACATGAGGTATCACATTAAGATGAAACAGTTCAATTCTCCCATCTCACAGGAGAATTCAGCCAATACAAAGTAGTGATTTATAAATCTTCCTAAGAATAACTATTTCAAGAACATCTCCCAGACTCATGCCCGAGAAAGCTGAAAACATAAAATAAAAGAATTAGCTTTTTGAGTGCACCAGAGTGTTGAAAAATCCTAGTTCCTTTCCACAATCTCAGTATAATAATTAAAACCTATTATATTTAGAGATACAACAGGAATTAGAAAAAGCTTATTTCCAAATAATTGCTTCAGCATTATATATATATTCTGACATAAAATTCCATTCAGGCTGGTTTAACTGTCACAGCAATTTCATACCAATAATTATGAACTTAAGCAGAAGGAGAAGAGACATCTACTCAGGGAGTGTGACCCAACAGCTCTTCTTAATTTCCTTATAAAAAAGCGACACGTATCTTGTCAGCTGACAACTTTTGGTTTATAGATTATTATTACTATGAAAAATTGAGTTAAGGGTGGAAAATATTGTTCTGAAGAACCAGATCCACTTATATACAGATGGTCAGTTTCTTATTGCTAAGAAAAAGGTCACGAGAAACATTCAATGCTAGAAACTAAATTCCTCTTTTGATTGTCTACAGAAAACACAGGAGGAAGGTAGCACTTGGTAAGTTCCAGACAATATTTTCAGCATTAGAAAAATACTTCAAGACACACACGCACACACAAAAAACTCGGTAAATTAGCTAGTGGGAAGCTCTCCCCTCCACCTCCCTCCCTCCGAGTCTTCTAGTCTATGAAAAAAGTTCTTACAATTTTTCAGAATATTCTTCCACAATGGATGCTGTTAAAAGCGCAAGGGAAGTCCCACGCAAAGTGCCCGGGCCGCAGGGCCGGTACCTGGTGTTCGTGCCGGGCCTCCCGAGTTCTACGTGACCAAAGCACCCCGAGGAGCCCCGGGCGAGGCCGGCACCGGCCGCCCCGTGCCCGTGCCCGGCT
>WEIU01020248.1:498937-537953 GCA_013389925.1 Aegithalos caudatus
TTTGTGCTGGCAGCCCTGCGGCTCCGGCGCGTGCAGCGCCTCCGAGGAGCCCGAGGCCTGGCGCCGCAGCCCCTTCTGAGCGCCGCTGCTCAGGGAGTTGCTCCTCCAGCGCAGCGGGGGCGGCTGCTGCTGGCTGCCAGGCTGCGTGCCCAGCTGCTGCCGGTTAATCTGGATGTTATCCGCGCTCCTCGGAGGGCCGTAAAGATTCCACAGCTGCTGAGGATCTTTAGAAGCAGCTTTGCTTTCCTTCTCTTTGCCTTCGTCCTTGTTCTTATCGTCTTCTTTCGGAATTCTGACCTCAATGACTTCATCCTCGGTGATGATGATGTGGGTGCCCGGGCTCCACGAGTTCCTGTGCTTGGGATTGCTTTTGAAAGGAAAGCGGGGTTTGCGATTCTCGGGTGGAATGAAGCGGTGGGGCATGTTCTGCCGACGAAGCTGCTTTGCTATTTCCTGCTGCTGCAGATTTTTAAAGCGAATCTGTTCTTGCCTCATCCAACGTAAACGCCCGCGCCTGAAGGCCGGATCGCCCGCCATTAACTGAGACACGCGCTCCTCCTTGGCAAGGTCGTCGTTGTCGCTTCTCTTCGCCTCCTCCGTGGGCTTCTTATCCACCTCCACTGCCCCGGCAGAGTTGGGAGACTTAGCGTTAGCTCCAGCTGGCTGAGCTTTGTCTGGAGACCCTATCAGGGGTAACACCTTCTCCATTTTTAGCATTTTATTTCTGAGAACTTTGATCTCTTCGTCCTTCATGTTGTTCTGCTTCTTCACTTCTTGTAAAATATCTTCCAATTTGTCTATGTGCACCTTTAGGTCGTCCACGTCAGTTATTCCTTTACCGTTGGCCATTACATCTTCAATCTTTTCGTCTCCAACTCCCACCGTGTCCCAGACATCCCGAGCCACGGCTCGCCACGATTCGCGCTCGTTCGGGTCCTTTTTGCCATACATGGCACAAAGCTCTTTCATTTTAACAATGGCCAGAGCCTCAATCTCCTGCCTACTGTGCCTGAAGTCATTGAGTGCTACCTCATAGCATATCTCCTTCACAGCCTGAATCTTTAGGTCAGAGATGGTGACCCATTTGGAGTCTTTACTAAGGCGTCGCCGTTGGGGTATCTGGTACATTTTAATAGGTTCTCGTTTCTTCCCACTGCTGGGGAGGCCACACTTTTTTACAATGGTTTGGAGCTTGCTGGGGGGCAGCTTCTCTCTCAGGGAAGTGATCAGTCTCCAACTCTCCTCACACGATCTCTTGTCCGAATCATCCCCACTATCAGAGTCTGCATCCTTTGGAAAAACAAAAATCAAGAAGTGGCCCCAAAATAACCAAAATTAAAATTGTAAGAAAATGGAAAAGCTAAACAAGAAGTAGCAGGCAAAGAAAACTAAATCAAAAATCAAAATAGAACAAGTGATAAGGAGGTCCCTGAAGACTGAATGTTAGGGCATTAAAACGTATCTTCAAGAGTCATGGACTGTCAAAATTGGAGCTCTTCACTAAATAAAGATTAACATTCTATTTAAGTCTTGTCATCTCAAAATAGCTGGTCATCTGAACTCTTCCCTCCCAAACCCTTCCAAAAATCTTTAAACAGACCAACTAAAACCAAGTTCCTGGTTTTAAATCTTAAAACCAAGTGTAAACTGCACTTCACCCATGCTACAAAGACATGCAAATAATCCCCGCCACACACATTTGCCTTGGTGACTGCTGTTGCTTCTTTCAGCAAATCCTCCCCAGGAAGGTGAGCACAGCAGCCATCATAGAAGATGTCATGAGCAGCCAGAGTAAGTCAGGTTAACACTGGTTAGTAACGTTGCACGTGGTTGCAGGGATGCTCAAGTTTAGAATCCATTTCACTACAACAGCAGCCAGAGAAGTGTTAGACGATAAGGAAAAAACGAAACAGAAGCAGCCGAAAGGTTTGAGGTTAAAAGGACTGTAAGTGCCACTAGGACAGACGAAGACAGTGCTTCATACTCCAAGACTTGCTACAAGCTAGAAGGATATCCAGGATCAGAGTTTCAGAGGTGGGTTGTGGTTTGTTTGATTTTTTTTTTTCCATTTGGCACCTTGTTGCTTAGTTTAAGGAAAAAACCCATTATCAGTCTTGTCTGTCCGAAGAATGAGTTTCAGCAGAATGCAGAGTAATGACTTTCTGGTTTTAATTGTTTTAATGTGAATTCTCTATTTGATATCCTTGATTTGTCTTCTTCTCAAACCCTAGAGCCTGGAGCTTCCACACACTTGCTAAGCATTATGCGTTTTGCTTCTTCATTACAAGTTTTCCACCTTTTGCTAAATGATTTTTAATGAGCAGTGCTTCAGGTTTCCATATGCTAGGAATGTCTGTTCAGATAAACTGCCACCACAAGTTAAGGATATCCATCATTGCTTACTGCAACCAGGAATTCAAATCAGACCACTTTTCTTTAAAGGCTTATTAAGACATCTCTTGAACAAGCAAAAAGTCCTGTGTATTACTGTGATCCAAACACCTTCATCACAGCTCTCAATGTCTAATAATGCACCTCTAACTAATATCCCTGTTTTCCACATGGAGGCTTAGAACACATGAGAAACCAGGAGCAGCCACTTACTCTAAAACCAGAGGAAAGGCAGGTCACTGAGCCAGCAGCAGAGGCTCCTAGAGTTTAGACTTTGGCAAGATGACAACAAAGAATGGGGAATGGAACATATTTTGGGGAGGGGGCAATTATGAAAGGGGTAAAGGAAACACTGTTCTGCCCTATGGTAAAGATTCTCATTATTGAGCTCCTTGTGACTTAATGTAGTTTTAAGAATAGTACTAGAGAATCAACTTCTAGTTCAGGTCAAAATATAAGCAAAACACTGGTTTAGAAACTCTTGGTGAGTTTACAGCTGACAAGATTTGTGGCCTAAGGAAACAGCATCTACCAAATTGCACCCTGCAGTGGAAACCAAAGGTTCCCTGGAGGAAGCCCCAGTGCCATTGGGCCACTCAGGGATAGGAGCAGGAAGGCAACACATGAACTACTCCAACATTAAGTCACAAGTTCCACAGGACCCTGATAGTTACAAAACTACCATAGAACTACTGGGTAGAGCATGTCTTAGTATCAAAAACTGATGATGAGACACTGAGTCATTGCCCTGTGTGCACTCAGAGGTTACCCAGACCAATTAGTGCAGCTATAATCCACATTCCAGTATCAACTGGCCACTGCAGAGGCATTATGACCATTTTAGCTCTATAACACACATTTTCACATTCAATTTGTAAAATGAAGAACAACTACTTCTATTCCCTAGTAATACTAGCAAGGCAAAGATATTTTAGTTGGCAATTTGTGGGGATAACACCTATTGTTTATTTTTTGTACAGCAAGTCTAACAAATAAACACCCAGACTGGTTGGAATCTCAGCATAAAATCAAAATAATCTGGTAAACAGGATTAGCTAGCTTCTTACATGTGAGATTATGCTCCAGTTTAGACCAAGAAGAATCTTTGTATCTCAGTATCAGTCTTACACAGCAGTAAATTAGAGCACCTGGCACTGTAGCTGGATATGACAGCACTGTAAATACTTTCAAGGTACACCAGCTGAAATGCACTCCCAGATTTCCCACTCATTCCTCAGCTCTGGCTGCATGGGTGCACCAACCCTGTCCATCCCAGGCTCTGCACACAGCAACACAGAAACCATGAGCTGTGCCAGTGTCACCTGAAATGTTCTTATTGAGCACTGTGATGAGCAGGATGCTGCTCCCTGACCACAGATCTCACTTGGAATGATCCCTTACAGGCAGGACAGGTATTCTGCAGGAACTGCTGAGGCATGCAGGGTGGCATTCCACTTTTGCCTGCTTACTGAAACCAGCAAGAACAAAACAAACTTCAAGAAACCAGCATCTTTACTATGATATTAACCAATCCACTCTCTAAAGAATTTTCCCTCAATCTGAAGTATTTGGGGAAATAAATTCCCTTCAGAACACTTCATAAATGCAGCCTTATTTGGGAGCAGCTTCCCACACAGCCAATTTCACATATTTAATTCATATAATAGATTTGCTTGTGCCTGTCAGCTAAAATTTAGGGAGGGAATTCCATTAACTTGCATCTCATTTGACACGTTGCCAAAAATTACTCAATACTCAAACTGGTTTTATTTTCACATTTTTACTGTACTGCTTTTTTACTACCCAAATTTTAACTATAAAATTCCAAAGATGAAACATCATGTTAGTCACATTTCAACTTTTTTTTCTGAACTAAGGATTGCTTTGGTCAAAGTCTGCAGCCACTCCTCTCCATCCAAGATATAAGCCCCTTGTGATGAAATAATTAGAGATGCAAAAGTCTTTAAGTGTGTAATAGGAATTTAAAATAAAAATGTAGCTTCTTCCTATGGAAGCCACAGCACTTGGCTCCATTCTGGCTTGGGGAGAAGGGCAAGAGCTTTACAGTGCAAAGTCCAGCATACATTAAACCCACAGTTCTCAGTGGTCTCCATCTCATACTGCAAGCATGAACCATGAGTGTGAAATTTTATCAGAATTCTGGCACAACTACATTTGTGTTCTGGCTAAAGACAACCAGCTAAAGCAGAATCAGGAGATTTGGGGTTCTTAGGGAAATCTAGACTTCATTCCTGGCTTTGGTTTTGTTTTTCAAATTCACAGGGTGCTTGAAGACTGCATCAATTTCTATTTGTAATGCACTTGAGAGATATTTGTTGTGAGAAGACTGAAGTCCTACATCAGACTTCCTATTTGAGAAATATGTGGAGTGGTGGAATTCCCAATGCTCTGAGTGAGTTAACACTGCTCCCTACTCAGAACCCCACCACTGGCTCGTGTACCACCAAGACCCTCACAGGGAACTCCATGCAGGGGAGGGAGAAGGGTTAAAACATGCACAATGCAGCAACATTTTCAGACATCATTCAAAAAATAAACCTAGAGTATCAATGTTCTAGGAATCTCTTTGGCAGCACAAAATTAGTATGTTCTGGTGATCCAAGACAAAAATAAAGGCAAACATCCCAAGGAGTAGCTGTTTAGACTACTGAAAAGGAACTTCAAAAACACAGAGCACAGAAATGCCCTTCTTTCAGGTTAACTTGCAAGGAATCCAATCTATCCCAACAAGAATTGATTAAAGCCTCTTTACTGTCAATCACAATCTCTGAATTAACCTGAAGGAGTTCACTCACAATGCTAATAATTCACTGTAGACACAAAGAATTTGAAAGCAAAGGGAGAACTGCATTGTGCAGACAACCCAAGCAGGTTTCCTAAACTCTCAGATAAGCAAGGACAGGAATTACTGTTTGCCAAAGGCACAGTTAATCAGGAGTAAGGACACATACCAGTCTTTGCTGCTCCAACAAGAGATCAGCTTCCTCCTTCTCTTTCTTATACAAAATCTCCATTTCTTGTAATCTGAAGATGAACAGAAGAACAGAAATAGTCAGAGGGCATTTAGCATCATGTTGGTGTTACTCTACATGCACAGTCCCCTGAAACACAGCTACAAGAGTAAAGTCCTTAAAAGGAACTCTGGCTATTCAATACCACAGAAGTGAAACCCTGCAAGCTGCATTTCAGCCCTTACCAAAAGGTCTGCAGCACTAGTGGCCAGTGCTTACCTCTGATTTTTAAAGGAACTGGAGAACTGAAACACTACAGTAAAATAAGGAGGAATTTCTGAACTTCCTCAAGGGGTAGCAGAGATTCTGTGTGGCACAACCCAGTAACCTACTGCTCACTCTTCCACGTTTCAGCTTGAAATTCTGAGTTATCTTATTACCTTTTCTCCATCTCTTGTTTCATGTCAATGCCCTGCTTCTCCAGAAGCTCCCTCTGAGCAAATGTCCAGTCAACTGGCTCTGAGGGAGTCTCAGCTGATGGTGTTTTCTCTCTTTCTGCTCGTGCTTGCTCTGGGTGGTTGAACCTGAAGACGTGATTTTTACCCATGATGATACGATTTCCTAGAAACAGGAACAGAAAACTGCAGCTGACAGAAGAATAGTACCAACTTTTCTTTAAAAAAAACACTCTAGAAAGGTGACACTGTTCCTAAACAGCACCTAGCACTCCCTATACATGACATCAATGTCACATAGAGAGAGTTATTTTATAGATCTGTTGTAGTATTTCTTACCTGAGCGCAACTGCACAGGCTGCACAACCCTCTTGCCATTGACGTAGGTTTCTGATCGTTCACAAGGCTCCAGAGTAACAATAACTACAAAGGAAACATTGATGAGTGAGACTTTAGAGAGTCCTGTAGAGGAACAGAAGTGTGCAAGCCCCAGAGGCCTCTCATTTGCTGCCTATGTTCATACTAACACCAAAGAAGTCTATCACCCCTGGATGGCACGCTGCTTAAAAATAAAGGCCCAAGAGGAAATCAATGCTACCCACTTCTCTGTCTACTACAGCTGCAAACTACTTTTTCTTCATGTTTATAGTTAACCAGGATCAGAATTTAACTGTTCTACTGTCTGCGGCCCGCAATTTGAAGCTATTATCACTTCAATTTTATTTTCTTTCCTTAAGACTAAAGAAAACAACAAATCAAAACCGATCTTTTTCTTGAGCACAGAAAAACTTTCAAATCCCAGGATTCCCTGGGCAGCTCTCAAAAAGACAGAAAACGCAAGACCCAGGAAAGCCCTGCTGGGAGGAGCAGACCCTCACCTTCTCCGTTGTTGTTCCTCTCGCTGCGGAAGACGCAGTGCTCCTCCTTGATGTGAGCCCCGCTGAGCACGATGTCCTGCCTGCGCTCGGCGTCCGCCTGCCCGACCCTGCCGCCGACACATGCCGTGAGAACCAGCGCCGCGCACACCGGCTGCAGCGCGGCCACCGCGGGCCACGCGCTGCCAGGAGAGGCTCTGAACCGTCAGGGATACCCTTCTAATTTCAGGGTTTGGATGGGTGTTTAATTCTGCGCTGCAGAGAATGACGGCTTGGCCAAAGGAAGGTTTTCTCTCCCTTAGAGCGTGTCACTTGGGGAATTAAAATGTTAAATACCTCTGAGTTTAATGTAATTCCTTCCCTCGTATGGAAGCCTTCTCCTTTTACAAAGGGATGCAGAGGGAGGTAGAAAACCTGAGCAGAACTGCCAGTGGTGTGTTTCAGCTGGCAGACAGGGAGTTAGTAATCCAATAATCCCAAAAATCACCTTCTGCACTTGAACAAAGGAGCACAAATGGCTCAGGAGGCTCTTGCTGAATAATTGGATGCTACAAGCAGTTTCATCCAGCAGCCAGACAGAGAGGTTGGCTGTACCCCTGGAGCACCAAGATTTATGTCCGTTTCAAACCCAAATGTTCTAGGCACAGACAACTTAATTTCCAATCCTAATGTTTATGGACTTGCTCCACTTATTAATTTACACATTTCTGATGTCAATGAGCTAGGCTAGAAACTTATAATGACTCCTGAAGCCCTAAGCTATTCTAGTCATCATTCTCTGCTGAATTCCCTACACTTTGATACTCCTTTCAGTGGGCTTAATGCACATTAGAGTAGTAGTACCATATGCCAGCCCTTGTGGGTGTACTCTCCTCCATTTGTTCCCCAGGAATATACAAACTAAGCAACCAAACACAACTTGGTGCTCCAAAAATAATAAAAATCACCTCTGTCCTTCCAGCTGTTTTGACAACAAGTTTTGGAATAAAATCAATTTTTAATTCAAAGCCTGGCAATTAAATTTTATCTCCTAACTGTGAATGCAGAATCCATTAAATGTGCCCTGGCATGAATGACAATTTATTTAAATAATAAAGCTAACATTCAGCCATATTCCAGTTGCTATGGGTTTCAATCCTGCACCCATCAAAATCTCTTATGCATTTCTAGTAAGTTCTATTACAAACTTAAGAGGGGATGTCATGCTTTCTTTTACTGTCCAGGTGTAACCACCATTTCTTAAAGCTGAGTGCACATGTTACTTTTAAAACACCAAATCCACTTAAAAGAAATTGCATTTCTGCACTTTTTTCCACCTCCAGCAGTCTCATGCTTCATTTGTACCTGCAACTTGAACAGCTCAAGGCACAATTATTATTTAAACTCGTGGTGTCTCCAGCATGGGGATTGAAGCAAGCAAAGAAGGCAACTCCAGAGTGTGTCAGCACCAAGTCTCACCTTGTAATGCCATCCTTGATGTAGTACAGCAGACATTCAGACATGAGTGGATCCTCATTAAGGTTTACAAGGTGAGGAGTCTGAAAGAACAAAAAGAAAAAGTTAATTAAGAACTGAGGTTCTGCTTTCAGGCTCCTTCCTGCAGCTGGGGAGGGTGTGCAGGAATCCAGCAGTTTTGCCACGTGTGTCGAGATTATTCCATAATGGATTTTTTCAAACATAACTTCCTAAAGTGTTACAAAGCATCACAAAGTACCAGCAAAATACAGCTCAGATTGCTCAGTTACCCAAAATACCAATCCATGGAAGGAAGAAAGGCTTCTGCTGGAAAAAAAAAAAAGTCCTTTTGAAGTCTCTGTAAACTTGGATAAGAAGTCCAAGAGCAGAAGTGGTCGCTTCTGTGAAATTTTGAAACTGATGTGGAATCAACTTTGGCTTTCCTTGGGCTGTGCAGGTCAGGTCTTTATTTGGCAAAGTCTGTTAGCATCAAAACAAAATCTAAAACTACCAATATTCTCTGATACCACCAGCTAGGAAGCTCTTCATCTAAACTTCTTCTAATTTTAAATCCACTACAGTTACTAAACCAACCTTCTTGGGTGAAAAAACCCCATTGGAATCAGCAAACAAGTCACAAGGCCTTGGTGTGAAAATCTGGCCAGTGAGATGGCAGTAAGCACAAAAGAAAAGGCAAAAACAGTTAAACATAGGTAAAGCAGAAAGATGATAAAAGAGAAATCAAACTGTTACTAAGCCACTTGTCCCTTTGTTACCCTCAAACAGAATAAATTTAGGAAAAAGAAATAAATTTGGCTCAGGTTCCTTATCAACACTATATCCATCAACTTATCTTAGATGCAAAAAAGTTTACTAATGAGAGCTTTTAACAGCACTACATTTACAGAAGCTCAAAAATTCCTGGATGTTCACAATGAATTTGTCTTTGAATGAAGGACTCTGATTGCCAACTGCCCAATGGAAGATTTAATTATAAGGACAGAAAGGGGGAGAAAAAAATATGGCTTTTTGACCCCTACAAATCCAGGGGTGAGCCAAAGCTGCAGCTGAAGGTGTTCCATGCTGACATCACTGTTCACTGCAAAAATCAGCACCTGGAGCTGTTAAAAGCTCTTCAGTAAAGAGAAAAATGGAGAGAAACCAAATTCTAGACACAGACAACTGCTGTGACACCACTACAACTTGCACCACTTGAATGCTCTGTAAGAAATAAAGCTGCACAGCCTGAGAGATGCTGGCACACCCAACTGTTCACTCCTTGTATATGATGAGATATATATTGGTACCTCAGAAATGTAAAGTCTTTATACAACACACTTCACATTTTCTATCTAAGTTCTCATCTCCTAAATTTTCACAATAGCCACAATTACTAGAAGGAGAACTAATGGAACTGCAAGGATAGCAAGGAACAGAAGCAGACAGGACTGGGATGGGAGTTTTACTTCTCCTAATAAATTCTATATAGGTAAAAATAAATACTATCTATTACCAAAGCAACTACTTTATGCAGGTGGCTTTTATACACAAACCTGATCAGCTGAAAAAGCACCAAAAGAATCATCAAAAAAAGCTGATGTGCTCTGAGGAAAAATCTAAAAGGAGATGAGGATCCATAACAGAAGAGAAAGAAATGTAGAGAATACTCCATGAATCAGCATCCTTATAAACCTCAGACACTCCTGGAGCAGCTACCAAAAGCAAACCTGAGTTCTACCAACTGCAAGCATCACAGTCTAACACTGTTCTAACTGAAGGATTAAACATTTTCATCAGTTCTGGGGTTCTCCATTTCTGTGCAGTGCCTCTGAATAGGTCCCTGCTAAACCCTTGATAAGGTTTATTACACACTTGCACACAAAAATATTACCATGCTGCTTGTTCCAAGATTTTTAAGATAAAAGAAAGCAGGTTCTTTTCATTGTACTTCTTCTCTAATTCTGCTTTACCTGCAGAGATAACTTCTTTGCTTACCTCATTATTTTATTATTTATTAATTATTTTATAGTTACAGCACTGATTTCTGTCCTTTTCCTGCAAATTTTCCTTTCAAATTTCAGAAAATAGAACTGATGACAACTATGGAATGAAACATTTCCCTGTGTTCACTGGTTCATTAGATCACCATCTGTTTTACCAAGGGGAAGAAGGATTAACAAACAATTCAAGGAAGAGCACCTAAACAAGCCTTAAATCTCCTCTGGGTATCTCAAAGTTGAACAGGTAGAGCACACAGAGGTCACACACAGCTACTGCAGAAAATGACAACAGAATTAAGACATGGCACCTTCTAATTTGCTACTGAATCAAGGTACATAAGGAGCTGCAGAACTTCCCCTTGCAGCACAGCATCTTCTAAAGGAAAATCCAGAACAGTTCAACTCTCATCACCCTCCTCTCAGGCCAATTATCCTTTTGGAAACATCATGCAATAGTTAACAATTTTCTTTACCTTTTTGGGTGAGAAGACTCCCAGTGTTCCTCCATCTTCCCGAATGGCAACTCCCATTTCTGCCAACAATGCCTCCCTGAGAGAGAAAAACAAGATCTTGACCCCATTTTAGGCTTCTTAGAGGAGTAAGGTCTAATGAAAGCCAGGTAATTGCTATATTAGACTTGGAAGCAGCCGACCCAGGACTGTCAGCAGCTCAGAGGACACCAGGGCAAGTTGGTAAACTTTAGTCTGAGTGTGGTCTATGGAACAGCAACTTCAGCTGTGAGAAACCCAGGCAAGAGCAGGACTTTCTCCCAGCACTGCCCCTGCTGTTCTACACCTGACACAAGGGTCAGCACTGTCCCTAACCCCATTCTGCTGCCCCATTGCTTCTGAACAGAGTAATTTTCTCCATTTTCCACTTTGCAGAGACCATCCATACTACAGCACTTCCCACTCCTGACCTTTCCATCCTAATGGCCTCTGTTTTCCTCAGTTTCTCTTCCCATGTTTCATTCAGCTCTGCAATAATCTTCTCGGATTCCTGCATGAAAATACCAAAAGCTGTTTTACAATTCTTCCCAAAGCTCTTCACATAATACACCAAGAAATGGAAGTTTGTGCTCTGTTAAGACCTCAAATTAATTTCACGTATAAAAAGCATTCTTAGCACCTTAAAACTCTTATTTGTTCCCCTTCATTTTTAAAAGGGAAGATAGCCCTGAAGGCAAGCTGAGAAGAAAAGATGACTTCATATCTAACCACAGTCAGACTTTATTTTGATCCACCTAAACTCATTTCCCTTTTTTTAAAAAAAAACCTGATTTACAGACATGATTCAAGAACTGGATGCCAAGGAAATGCAGAGACCACACTGTTATTGCCATGGCAACAGAGGGTTTCCAAAGGGAAAGGGAAATGCAGAGTGTGCTCAGCCCTGTGGCAGTGTCTGATGGACAAACATGAGAATGGTGCAGAGATTCAACACAGCCAGCTCTCCCCACTCCTCCACCCATGGACACTGGGGGGGCTTTCAGAAAAATCAAGCAATACTTCACTGTGATGCACTCTGCTGTGGTTCAATCTGTGCAGCACTGGGACAAGGCTGCCTTTGTCTGGCCCAAAGATGCCATTCTGTGCTTCACATTTGAATCTGTGGGGGCTGGGCCAAGACAACAGTGGCAGGATTATTCTTCCTCCTGTTTTTCAGCTTTGGGGTAATTTGGTTTTCTGACAACTGAGTGCATTTGCAAGTCAGACTTGGCTCCCACTAGTGCTGACCAGGTCTCTAAGTCTACACTTAGGATCAAGTTTTCCATAACTACAACTGCATCAGAGGAGCCGTAAATAAGAATCAAGAATTTAATTTGTAATTTAATTGTAGCTCCAGGCTACAATTAAACCTAAATAATCCTACCAAGAAAGCTTGTGCATGGACCCAGTTTCTAGCCCACTGCAGTTAAGCTCCCTCTTTAAGGTGCAAGTGGGTTTCAGATAATTTCTGCAGACACAGCAGATATTTATGAGAGGAAATTCTCTCAGGTTTGTGATCCTTCAGCCTCCTTAATACCCACCTTCAAACGTTCAATGGCCTCTTCTCCTCCAGGAGTGGACATGATTCTTTCCTGTATACTGGACACAGATGTTAAGCCCACCTGACTACTGAGAGAGCAGGAGGATGGAGATGCAGTGAGGGACCCCATGGAGGCTGTGGAAAAATTGCCAGGACGTTGATTCTCGGAGGCTAGCAAGTATCTATGCTTATTGTTCTGAAAATCTTTCAGATCTGAGAGAGAGACACACAGACAGAGGGGAGGCAGGAACATGGGGAAAGGGAAAACAGGAAGGGGGAAGGAAGAGGAAAAAGGGAAGGAAGGAAGAAAGAGAGGAAGGAAGGAAATACCAGTGTAAGAGGAAAGCATTTAAGCAGCAAGAAGGCAAGTTTTGTAGTTTTTAGATGGCAGTTCTGAAACAAATCTTTTAATACTAGCAACCATCATATAGTAACTCAGCTCAGACCCTGAGTTCACTAGGAAAAACTGCATCATAAACCTTTCAAAACAAAAAGCTTGAAAAAATAAATTACAGACTGGCAAAAAGCAACCATCCTGCTCCTCACTGAACACTGAGCTGAGCACCCTGAAGCTCAGAGCAGGACCAGACTGAGATCCTCATGAGATTAGTGACATTTTGGGCTGAAGTCTGAGACACCAACCTCTTCACCTCAGGAAAACATCCTCTTGCAGAGTCCTTTCATGTGAAATGATGATTAAGTAAATCTTTATCACAGCAGTGGTTCTGCTGCTAAAGCACCCAGACCACATGGACAAAGAACTTCCTCTCCTTAAATTCTCACCAGAGAGGATGTGAATCACCTGTCAGTGCATGACAGGGACAAGAGAACATAAATTCACAATAACATCATTATGCTGCCTCTTGACCTTCCTTATCTGAATAAAAATGGCAATCTAACATATCTGCTCAGCAAAATATCTGATAAGGATCTCACACTTCAGAAGGTGCTTCAAAACTTTTTGGCTGTTAGTTTAAATAAGAAAGGCCTTTTAAAAAACCCCAAAATTTAACAAGGTAGCTTATGTAGCCTGAGAACCTGCAGGCCTGAAAATGCTGCCTTGAAAGCCAGAGAATAAGAAAAGCTGCCTGGATGATTTAAGAACAAATATACAAGGGAAATTTATATTCATTTAACTTGGCTTCTTGGATATGCCTGTAAACCATACCCTCAGAATAATCACACACCAAAAGAAAAATCTTCCAACATGAAAATACCAGGCAACTGAATAGCTCAGTTTTAATAACTCACTATTTTAAAATTTAATTTCAAAGACAAATCCTTTAAATTAAGTCAGTCCAGGAAAGAGAGAGGTCAAATCAGACCCTGCATGTTATAAACAGGGGCATCACACTTACAGAAATGAGATGCTCACCCAGATATCCCATAAATTTCCCTGTCCTCCTACATCTCCTCTACTCCTCCCCTGAACAATCCTGCCATTGTCAGCCTTATGCCCTACTTCACTCCACACTCAACCTGCTGTTTCAGCCTCATGGGAGCAATGATTGCCCCCAGTCAGTTTGAAAACCACCATCTGCAAATACAGGAGGCAGGGCTGGGAGTTTCACAGAAGAAAAGCAGGTTAAGGGAAGGGAATGCTGCCAGGATGAGGAAAGCAGGCATGACAGAGCAGGGATGAAGTTTCAAAAGGCCATGCACTCCTGAAGAGAAAGGAAGTGGCACTTGCAATAGCTGCACAGTTGCTGTGAGCACAGAGAACCAGAACCCTCGGGACCATGCACGCTGCTCCTGGAGCTGCAGCTCTCACACCAGGACATTTGCACACTTTGGAAGCAGCATCAGAATGTCAAACAGGCCAGGATGAGTCTTTACACCAGCAGTAGCTTCAACTTTAGGAAATTTCAGACAGATCTCTTTCAGCTGATATTGAGTAAGGGTCAAAAAGACTGACTGAAAGAGTTTAAAAGGTCTACCAACCTAAAATTTACATGGAGTGTGTTTCCCCTGCAATGGACTACATGTATTCCCCCTTCTTAAAAGCAAACACAAAAAAAAAAAGTAAAATGCTCTTTGCTGACTGGTTCTAGACCTGTTAAGTTAATCAACTGCAACCAAGTATATTTAATCTCAAAAAGAGAGACCTTCATCAGTGTAAGATGTCTGGCTTCTTTGGTTTGGTTTTTTAAAGGACTATACAAAATACATTGCAGTGTCCAGGAGGAACTGGTAATACCTCATCTTGAGTTCATCAACTGAAACATTTAAAACAGATACTTCAAAGTGGAAAAGAGCTGCTAAAATGCCAGGAAACTACATGAGCAGGAACTGAGTAACTGGGAAAAGATTTGAAAGGAAGATTTTCTGGTTCAAATCTAAACTGTGCGCTGTCATGTGAACACACTGCAGAACTACCACTCTCCCTTCTGTTTTCTGCCAGAAAGGAACAATGAATTTATGTTGCACTTTAAACTTTGCACTTTTTTTTGATTGTGGACTCAGTCTAAGAAGTTCTGGTGAGGCTGGGTTTCATGAACCTGCACTGCATTCCAGTGAGTGTTCTGTCTGGGATTTCCCTGTGAGAAATGCTGGCATGCAAAGCTCTGTTAAAAGCTGACCCAGAGAAAGCAGGTTAAAAAGAGAACCACACAATACACACATTTGACTCCACTTCCAGAGTATTCATCTCCCATTGGATCAACTGAAAGGAAGCAGGAGGGAAAATACAAGAAGGATCAAAACTGAAGGTTCACTAGTGACATAGGAAGGGAAGAGAATACTACTTGATGTTTAAAGAAACAAAACACAGTTCTCAGTAACACAGTTTTTTTTTCAGTTTGGATTTAGAACCCAAACCCCACAGACTGTAACAAGCGTGAAAATATTTGTATTTCATTGTCTTCTGACCCCATTCTCTTGAAAATAAGCAAACAAAAAGGTAAATACATGTTATGTGTCTTTAGTAGCCTGTGACTAAGTCAGGACTTCTGCTTCACTGACAAAAAGGTCTGAAAAATCAGAAACTGGTGCAACATTCCTATTTTTTTTTTTTAAGTTAAAGAAGCCACTGGAATACATTCTGTGCTTTTATGGACATTTCCTTCACTAGGAATTAAATCAGTGTTCATATTACAGAAGAATGTAGCAGCTAAAATTTCAGTTCATTTGTCTTGTTTGGAACGAAGACAAGGAAATTGGGCACAAGTGTGTTCTAGTGCTTTAAGAGGCTGCTGGCAAAGCAAATCAGTACAACACTGCTCTGCCAACCTAGCTCAGAATCTCCCAAAAGGGTTCATTAGTTATTCACAAGCAGCTGTTGCATAGTTATTTCAAGATGACAAATGATTTGTCACTCAGGGCACTGTCTAACATTAGCCATTGTTTTCTTGGGTGAGCAAGGATGGCACTGAAGCCACGTATCAGCTAATAACCTCAACCCTCTGAGGAGGAAGGGAAGATGACTTTTCTCCTCAGTATGAAACCAAGTTTCTGCATCTTGGCTCTTTTATTGGCAGCCAGACAAAAAGCCCTCCATAACTCAGCAGGGCAACTCCTGAATGTGTAAGTTCTATTACACAAAAGCATTTCTACAATAGGAAATTCAAACTCCACATTTTCCCTTGAGAGTTTAAAGGTGGTCTGTCAACTCCACGCACAAACCTAGGATGGTCATTCAAAGACAGAAGGGGCTGCCATTTCTAAAATCATATTCCAAACTTAAATATCAGCTCCTACATTTAAAATCCGTGTTTTAAATCCCTTTCTCTCACAGGCTCAGCTCTCCCTCCCCTGCTGGAGAGGCCTGGGATGGTGAGGTGTGTTTAATCCACTTACTGTCAATAATATCTCCCAGGCCTTGTGCACGCAGGAGATCCTTGAGCCTTGTCACCTCCTCCTTGAGCTCCCGCACCAGCTTGGCGTTGGGATCCTCATTGATAACAGCATTGCATTTAATCTGCTTTGCACGATCAGCATACCTGGAAGCACACAGAACAATGGAGCCCTCCCACAAACATGCAACTGCTTATACACAGCTTATGTGCAACACGGGAATGCAGCAATAGAGAAGGCATTTAGCTTGCAGTGTTATGTCAGAAAAGTAGGCAATATATCCCTGCTTCCACTGCAGGGGAACTGAGTTCTTGCCAGTGGAGTCTTCTTCCCCATAGATAAGCTCAGCTTGTAATAAATCAAAGGTTTAAAGGACAAATTATGGCCTTTAGAGCAAACAGTTAATATCCACCCCAGAGGAGGAGAAAGTACCTTAAAGTGCTCAAAGTTTCATCGTAGTTGATGTCTGCTGGACTGAGAGCAGCAACCATTGCAGTCCTGGA
This sequence comes from Aegithalos caudatus, assembly GCA_013389925.1. Lineage (NCBI taxonomy): Eukaryota > Metazoa > Chordata > Aves > Passeriformes > Aegithalidae > Aegithalos > Aegithalos caudatus. The sequence goes on from WEIU01020248.1 coordinate 515,409, forward strand.
GTTACCACCTGTAGTGAACAGGCAAGATTTTAAACTAAATTACAGTGCACACTCCAGGCACTACCTACCTACTTTACCAAATATCAGTGTTTTCAATAAACTACAGAATTCAACTAAATTCTACAGTACTAAGAAACATACAAAAAAAAAACCACAGGAAAGAGCATTATAGCATTAGCACCTATGGTGGACCTATGAGGTGGACCTATGAGGACCCAGATTTGGCTACTAAAGATATTTCATCTCATACACAATACAAATTTAAGTGAGCTGAAAGCAGTCAGGAAATTCAGTGAGACTTTCTTTCCATATTGGCACAGACAAATCAGCCATACCTAGATTTTCTCGAAGAAGCCACGTTAGTACAGAATCCCTGTAGGGTATAAAGTCTGTCTTCTTCTTCTTTTTGCTCTAGAAGAAAAACAACACAATGTGAAAAATAGGGAGGATTTCCTGTGTAAGAACACCTTCCTGATATTTAAATTCTGTGTTCTAACACAATTCCAAGCAGCAAACCTTACACTAGGCAAAGAAACCAACATCTACTCCGACTCAGACCATCATACCTTGCTGGTGCAGTTATCCTAAGTTGAAAGCATTAAGGAAAAAGCAAGAAGAACAAGGATGAGCTTCTTAATAGAGATTTATACACCATTTCCATGTCAGGCAGTACTTCCTTTTCTTGAGAAGCCAAATTAATTAGAATTGCTTCAATTGAAAAAAATTCATCTCCAAAACACTTAAGCATATTCAACACATCCAAGGTGTTGACTCACTTTTAAAAGGAACAACCATTTATTTGTTTGTTTGGTGTTTTTCTAATAGTAAATGAGTACAAAAATAAAATACAAAGTACTTTTCTAAACCCACAATATTTTGCTTGGATCAATATCTGCTCACTTAAGTCATTATTAAGCCTTGCCATTGCAAAGAAAGCCAGTGAATCAAATTATTGCACTGGTGTTTCTATAAATTTTCACGACAAAGCTGCAGTTAAGTTTTCTAAAATTATTCTTTCAATTAAAAATAAAATTACTGCACTGAAGGTCTAAAAACTTGCTATGTGAACAGGTCTTCTACATAAACACATGCTTCTTTTGCAAGGCTGCTTCACAGTTAGGCAAACCAATGCTTCCATCTGTTGACAGCCTGTGTGACACCCACAGAATAGTATCAACTCTATTCATCTATCAAAATACACCCAGCTAATAGGGCTGAGAATGCAAGGCCAAGAACAGCAAATGATTTTGCTGTATTCCATGGATGTCACTGTTTCCATTTGACCAGCTATGCAAAGCTTGTTGCAAGCAAGGAAATGCTCTACTTACCACCTCAGCCAATGCTGAAATAACTTTGCCCAGAGTTGTGAGCGATTTGTTTATATTTGCTCCTTCCTGAGAAAACAGAAACCAGTATTACACAGCAATCAAAACTGTTCAACCATGAACCTCTGTAGCTGTCAGGTTTGCAGCTGGTTTTCCCATACTGATGATTTATTTGTCCAGCAAAGGCTCCAGGATGCTGGTGCCCTCCCAGCAGCCCTGCCCGGCCCCGCACCTTTAACCGCGTTCCTTTGGCGCCGGTGGAGTCGGCTCGCTCACTCCCTGCCAGGTCCACAAGGCTGATCTTGCTGACCTGAGCAGAGAGAGCACATGGACAGGAGAATCAGTTCTTGGGGAATTAGAGCAAGGACAGGACTGTAAAGTCACTGCAGGGAAGATCAGTGAAAAACAGTCAGAAGGCCAGTTATCTGTAACACACCTTCTCTGTGGAAAGGTCGGTTTCTGTGTCATGTTTCTTCTGAGTAAAGACAATTGTAAACACAGCATGAGAGCGGCTGCTGGTTTCATTCATGTTGGTGGCTGCCACAGTCCTGGAATATGAACAGATAAGAGCATGTTTAAAAGAGGACAATTACCTGCAGGGCTGAATGCAGCTGCAGAGGAATGAGAGCAAGAGGCTGCACGGGTGAGGTGCATGGTCCCTACAGGGCAGGACCCCAAAACCCAGCCACACCTATTGTCATTATCAAACCCTTTCACTTTTTCACTCCTGAATTACTCCCATCTTCAGCACAGTTCAAACAGAGCTTTCTCAATCTGTGTGCTCAGTAGTCCATCTTACATGCAAACACCAAGGAAAGCCTGAGCAGCATTTATGTGAGTCTTTCTCACACATTGTTAAATGGAGCCAACAGCTGACATGGAAACAACTCATCATGGACCAGAAACTGAAATGCCAACTTTAGTCCTGACCACCTGAATTAAGGCAAGTGGAGACTATTCACACAGGTTTTTATACTAGCATAGTGACAGAGTACACAGCAAAGGCAAAAGTAAACGCCAGTATAATTATTTAGACTTCATCTCAAGTCATTACAATCTTTAGATGTCTACACAGCCATCTGCAGCACTAGTTCAGCACACAAAGCAATTTCAGCATTTAACATCATTGATCAGTGCATATTTCAGTAATTCTCCTCGCTTACAAAGAGGTTTTTTTGAAGTGCTAATGCACAACAGTGATAAAAATATATAACACACTCCCATCACTAACCTGGCTTTGTTCCCAGCATCCATGAGGTCTGCAATGTCTGTGTAAGATGTGACTGCTAACTTGGACAGATCTTCCACGTAGGGGCCAAGGAGAGGATGCTCTCGCACCCGCAGATTCCCTTTGTTCTTCGGGTTCAACAAGTCTCTGACTCTCTCACAGTAAATCTCCATGTAACTCACCTGAAAACAGGAATTTTCAGACAATTCAGTATTTCTGAAGGTCTCCTCCACAGCATTTCAGAGTGCCAGTGGTAAAAATTCCCCCAGCCCACCACAGGAAAGCAGTAGGTGGATGTCTGTGGTCATTTAACAGCTTAAACACACTGAAGTTTCCTGCATCACATCTCTAACATAAGCTGCTGGCCTTGCATCCATGTATAGATCCTTTAACCATTTCAGAAAACATCGGTGTGTAATGAAAAATCATACAATAATCCAGCACCTAAGATCAGTTTGATGTCCAGCATACAGACACTCTTTGATCCCTCACCACACTCACCTCTACAGAATATGACATTTCCTCATTGCTGTTGTCATTGATTTTCTCAAACAGCTCTTCACATAGCTGGAAAGAGATTGAGCCCAAGTCAGAAATGTGTCATTACTGAGAAGTAACAAGTAACTATCAGGAGATGTCATGGAAATGGCTTTAGAATGAGGACAGGGGAACAAAATTAACCTAACACATCACAGCCTCACTGGGAAGAAAATTCATCTCAATCCTACATCATTACCAACCTTATTCTGTCTACTATCTCAACAGTTGTTCTAGGTTTCAGCAGTATCATCATTCTGTACTATAACAACAGCAGCAAGCTTTAGTTCTGTTAACTCTTACTGCACTATAAAACACAAGTGTGTGTCTGAAGAAGCTATAAAAACTGAACTCCCTTTCTGGGCTCGGTCCTACCTGGGGAATGATGCCTGCTTGGCTCTCCTCCTGCTTGCCCATCATGGTGTAGGATTTCCCAGCTCCAGTCTGGCCATAGGCAAAGATGCACACGTTGTAGCCCTCAAAGGCGTGCAGGAGCATCTCCTTCCCAATATCATTGTACACACGGCTCTGAGATGCAAAGCAGGGATCTTCAGGCTGGAAAGACACCAAAACACCATCAATACAGACTTCCCCTACCATTTGAGAAAGCTTTCAAAAAGCAACTGGCTTTTTTTATACTTGTATCTCGTGGGCCAATCCCTTAGGAAGAAGTAAATTAGGCCATTTTTACACACAGCTTTTCCCCAAGGCAGAACAAGATGGAGAAGAACAACAATGACAATGTCACTGCATTGTTTGTGTGTATCTTATTCTTAATCTGGCATTCTCTTGCTTCCTGAAATGTTGTATTTTAACATTACCTGCTACTGAAATCAGGACAAATTTAGCTGTGCTAACATTCTAACGTCAGGATCAAGATTTTATCAGACCTCTTCTGTTCCTTGATGCTGCTTATCTGCTAGTTTTCATGCATTCTGTTCATAATGTTCCTGTGACTGGGCTATAATCAACTTTCACGGCTGCTCTGAAAAACTCAGTAAGAGAGGCAAGTGTTTTATTATGAAAACAGTCTCACTGACCACAAATTTGCTCAGAAATATTAAGTGTTATTTCACCAAGTTACTAAAATTATTCTTAGAGAAATGCATTATCCTTTCTTTCTACATCTTTTAGAAAACAAGGCAGGGGAGGAGGAGGTGGCAGAACAACACAGTTCTGCTGGAGAACAATTACTGGAAGTCAGTGAGAGCTTAGCAGGATTCACAGAAGGGTGGGGCACAGGAGCTGGATGAGAATTTATTGCTTTTGCAGCTATTGGAAACGTGGATCACTGTGCTGCCCTTTCAGATATGTCAAGGAAACCCAGACCACGTATCTCCTTGAACTGTAAGAACCCAGCAACTGTCACTTGTCCAAGAGGAAAAGTGAATTAACTGTGGCCTATGCACATCCTTAAGATATTTAGAACAGAACACTGCTGGAGAATATCTTCAGTAATCTTTCAAATATTTACAAGTTGTTTTAGCTTTCTGCTCTCACCCAAACAGGGAAAACACAACATACAATGACAAGCTTTTAACCTGAATGTGTGTGAGAAAGACTGTGTAGAAACATCTGACAGGGGTGGCATGATCAGAAGAGAACGTTAAATCAAAGCAAACAGCAACAAAACCAGATTTTCTTGCAAAAGCACTCACCGATGTGTGGGACCAGTAAGAGTAGTCAAAGCTGAAGGACTTTGGTGCTTCCTTAGGATTCTTTGGGTTGATAATACCTACAGGAAATAAAATTCAAACTCTTAGCTAACTTGGCACTTAGGAGCAGAATTGGTAAGCTGGCTGACCCCCAGGCTGTGAATCTGAGTATTGGCACAGGAGTAGAAGACTGAAGTACCACACTCACTGCTTCCTAATACTGTGATTTCTGTAGGACTCATTTTAAGTGAGACAAGAAAAAGAGTCCTAGGAGGAATATACTGCTGCTTAACAGAATTCTGTGTATTCCACACAATCAACAAAAGCTTTTCCAGATACCTTTAGGTTGGTGGGTTTAGTACTTGGGGTTTTTTTTCCTTCCCAGCAACAAAACTGCTGCATATAACCTTTGCCTGTAGGGGAGCAATACACAATGGATCCAGCAGTCCTTGTAATGGCACACACAATGCCTGGAGTTTCTGTATTCCAGGGAAGGTAATTTATAAGCACAGCCCTTGTTGCAGCAGAGATTCTCTACTGCTTTCTTCTTTTTGATACTACAGTGCTGGAAATATTTAAATCTGTTATTCTGGAAATGCTATAATCTATTCCAGCAGCTGTTTTCAACACCATCTGTGTAAGCAGGACTGTAAAAAAGCAGTCTGATCTATCTAATACCTGAGGGTATCAGACAAACCACCTTGGATTTACACATCTGCCCCTGCACCTAAAGCAGCAATTTGGCCCTGGGAGTGAGACACTGTGATGTGTGCAAATAAAGTCCACAAGGAAATAAGCCATACAAAGATGTCAGCAGTCTTCCTGGGAATGATTTACATCCTGATACCAGACATCCTAGAAAGAAGATGCTTATTTCTCACATATTCTGCCAATTAGGTTATGCTTTGGGAAATGGGGGCTCTCCCTTTCCGTGATGAATAAAAATTGTATCACCCACAGCTCTTACAATTTCAAACATGAACCTAGCATCTCGTTTCACTGAAACCTCTGAAAATGTGGTTAGAGGATCCCCATTAAAATCAAATCATTCCTCTACCAGATGCTGCATTCATGAGCAGGGCTGTTGGCCAAAATGACAGTGTGGAGAAAAGATCACTGTCTCGATTGCAAATAGCAACAGTTGCTACTCTATTTCTGGTGGCCAACTCCATTTCACTTGGATGCACCTTGTGCTGACATTCTTGCCTTAAAAAAAGCTGACAGACATGCAAAGCCAATGAATTATATGCACCAGCACGGTATCAAATTGCAAAAAAATGCTTGTGGCTTTGGATAGCAACGTGGGCATCAACACAGAACAAACTGTAACTAACCTAAGCTATCATCCATGGCTTTAGCTTCCCTTTACTTGCTTTGCCAGAACAGCACTACAGCTCCACTCACACTATTCCACCAGTCCTAAAGAGAACAACAAACCAACCCCTAGGACAACTCCCTGCTCCAAACTTCAATTAGTTCTCTCCTTGCTGTGTATTCCAGACCACTACAATTCAACCATTTCTCATTAAAAAATTTAACATCAAAACTCTGAAAGGTAAGGGAGAGCTAATCTCTTGTACCTGCAAGTCCCCACCCAAAAAAGTAGTACAAGTAATAGAATCTGCACATAGTGTCTGAAAAGGCACTACAAACTTGCCATTAGTTCCCCTTTCTTGCTTCCAGTCTAAATTTGATCCATCACATTGGAGAAAAGTTCAGGCTCCGTGATTTATGCAAGTCATTGCACTTGGCTCCACTTTTTTCTCTTTTCAAGCCATTGTTGTTATTATTATTTTCTTGGACAGACTTTCCTCAGCCCTCCATACTGAGCTCCATGCCCAGTTCACTATTTTGAAAGTCACTTTCTAGGATGCATGTTTTTGCAAAGCATATCTTGAGAAGTGTATCAGGAAAGGGAGTTGAACGTTCAAGAAGGCAGCTCTGTCAGAGGTTGGGAATGCAGCTGCCTGGCCAAAAACCTTCCAGTGCAGCAGGAATGGGCCAGAGAAAACCTCCCAGCTGCCGGGAACTCTGCATGCTGCCCCTCACCACTGGGATCCAGACACAGCCTTGGCACTCAGCTTCTGCTCCAAGCCTGAATCTATCCATCCCTATTTCTGCTTCTTGCACACAGGCTACATCCTCCATTTTCAGAATCATTGCTTTCACAGAATTCTCAGTCTACAAATGAACCCAGCAGAGCTGACTGGATGGGAAAACACAAGATTACAATCTCAGATTTCAGCTGGACTGAAACCCTCTTCATTTGGGGCATGGAGCACCAGGTGGGTGCTGCCAATATTAGTGATGTCTGATGTGGTCTGGGTTTAAAACCAGAGATCAGGCAGGCAGAAATGTGATTAAAACACCTGGAAGATGATGAAGCAGCTTAGAAACCAGGAATTCAAGCTGAAATAACTGACCTCACTTGAAGGTATCTATTGCACCAAGCATCATCTTTGGAGGGACAAAAAAAACCCAAGAAATCTAGCTACTTTTAATGGATATTGCTGAAGAAATTAGAAGGCTTCTTATAGTACAGGTAAGCTTTATCCTAAAAGTTCATGGGCCAAATTGGAAAAAAAAAATACATCAGACTGAGTTGGCAACACTGATTTTACGTACCCTGTTTCTCAACCTGCTGTTTTCCGCTGAACAAGGGAACAAATACAATTAAAACAAGAAAGAGGACTGTTCCCAGTGTCTCCAATATCCACAAGACTAACAGCTTTTCAGTTTGTTTGGTTTTGAAACCATGCAAGGCCAGGATGAATTATCTCAGTGAATCATGAAAGAGGTCGTCATCTATCTCCTCTCCCCGCACGGTCCGCACGCTAATGGTTTAATTACAGAGCCTCAGGAAATGAGAAAGGCAATAAGGCAGACCATCACAGCAGGAACACATTAATAGTCTTTTTATCTTACAGAATAAATTTGTTTATCTGCTATTTCAAAGGTCCAATGTGGCAATTAACTCTTCTGTTTGCAAACTGACACTGCTGCTTTGTGCTGCAGCTATAATTACCATCAGCATGGCACCGGAGCAGCTCTGGATGCTGGAGTTAGCCAGTTTCTGAGAAAATCCCTCTTCCAGGCCCCTTGCTTCACCAAGAGCCAATTTATTAGCTCATGGGGTATCTTCTAGCTTTCCACAAGCTAAGTTTTCTGCACCAAAGAGACCCTGGAGGTGAGATTTTGGAATTGCTGTCTGCTACACCACTGCTACAGGAGCAGGTCACACCTGGAAGCCCAGGGGGAGAAGGATGAAACAAGCTGAGGGTAACATTTCCCTGGTGCCTGAAACCTCTTCTGGGATGAAGGCAGCAACCACAAGCAGGGGTTAATGCCCATCACTTACCTTTGGAATGGAAGGCCAAAGAAAAGGGAAGGGAATGCTCGTGGGATTAAAATATTTTCTACAAATCATTGATTTGGCTGAGAGAGATAAATGCCCATATCATTACTTCTCTTTATTTGAATAATGGACTCTTGGAAATTTTGAATAAGCTTCTCCTTAAGGACTAATACTTAAATGTTTTCTACCTTTGTATACAAATAAAATAATTACAGTTCATAAACTGTGATAACTCCAAGTCCACTGTGTGAGCAGCTCTGCAGCAGAGGCCACGTGAAGCAGCTGGTTCAGAACCCACTGCCCACCCTGAGCTGCTCCAAACCATCTCAAGTTTCTCTGAGCAGCAGTAATTCACATATTCTCTGCAGCTCAAGTCATTTCAACAGCTCTTTTTAGCTGCTTAGCTGTTTAAGTTTGGTGGACTTTTTGATACCTAACTACAAGCATTTTATATCTCACTGACCAAAAGGTATGGAAATGCAGTTTTAAAAGAAATTTCTTCACACCAAATCATCTAAATTTTTTTAGTATATTTTTATGTAAGACCCAGATACTGATTGGCCCTTGTACAGGACAAGTACATAGTAGGAGCATTAGAGAAGAATAAAAGAAGAAAGCAGGAGCACAATAATTAAAAGAATTATACTTGTAGATGTGCTCTGCCAACAGTAACAGACCAATCTCCACAAAACATTTGGATTTTAACATACCCTTACTTAAACAGGCAACTTCATCTTTTGGCATTTTTATTTCCACAGTCCATCCCACTTGTTCCTTAATTAACATTTCATATACCATCCACCATCTGCTTTATCAGCTAGCACAAAAATAACATATACTTCTAACCTTTCAAATCCATGAGCTCAAATTCATCCCTCGTTTTTTAGCAAACACTGTAGCAATACTTGAAAGATCACTATTGAAATAGTATCCATATATTGCATTAAATGTATTACATTGCATTCCTACTGTCATTTTGGACATCCAATTTTTTTGCCTTATAATCCAATTTTCATTTCTGAAATTCAAAAAGCACAGGTCAAATATGCATTTTGTTTTGTAATTATAACCAAAGTGTGGAGCACAACTGAGAGCTGATGCAAAGTTTAAATCTTCTAGGATATTTCCAACTGGAAGCAGCATTCTGTCTTCTCACTCCTTTCTGAGCACACACACATTCTCACTTCAAGCCTTCATTTCTGGACATACACTTCCAGTCTCCTTTAAAACTAACCAAGTAAACAGACAGTGGGAAGCCTACAAAGTGGAGAAAAAAAAAAGATCCACAAAAGCAAGGAAACTTAGCCAAGATCAGCCCCCTCATTCCATTCCCATCTACTCAGCCACATAAATATTTTTGCAGGCACAAAGAATGACTCAAAGTGCTTCTCAACCACTCCAAACTGGTATCAGATTATGACAGTGAATTTGCAGCCCAAGCCTGATCTGCTCTCACCCCAGTCACTGCTGCCCCTCAGCTTGTCACAAATCTGAAATTATCTGCAGTTCAGTATCTGGGGATGCTGAGCACACACAATTCCTTCTAATAAACTCTTGGAACAGGGAGGCAGAGTGCAAAGCACTCAAGAGGCAGGAGCTGCAGTGATTCTCTTGCCCTGGGTGCATTTCAAGTGCAGGCAGTGGGCTGGCTGCAGCAGCAATTCCTCACCCTGGGCTGCTCCCTGCCCTTCAGATAAACACCAGCAGCCAGAATTAACCAGCCTTGAGCCTGGGATTAGCCTGGACACAGGCTGTGCAGGGACAGACACACTGAGGGGTTCTTTAAAAAACAAACAAACAATTCCTAACCAGAAATGAAACCAAATTATGATGAAAGTCAAGCGTGGAGCTGGAAAAAGCGACCTCCCCAGATCTGTGCAGCACAGCCTGCTTTGTCCTTAACATCTGCCATTCCCATATTGCTACCAGAACAGGCAATGCTGGGGGCACCAAACCTCTTTAATTTCTACATATGAGAGAAAATTACATTTCTTCTCACGAAGAGAGGCTTCACAGCAGCCTCAACAATTGTCCCTGTGGCAGCATTATTCTAGCCCAAGCACACATTCCTACCAAATGCCACCACTCAGAGGCAACAGCCAGCAAGAAAAGCACTGTCTTCACTTTTGTTCTCCTTAATCATTAGTAAAGGAATAGAAAGACATGTTCAAAAATCATTCTTGTCTCGTGAGAACTTTGGAAGGGATAACTTCTGGGGGGAAAACACAGAATAATTAATTTCTGTGCCTTTTTCAAACTCTGTTTGGATCTATATAAGCAGTAGTTTTATTATGTTTGAATAAACCATTTATCCAATGAAAAAAAATCTGGGCCTTTCAGAATTGACTCCGCAAGACCAAATTAACATTAAATACAGGGTCTCTTAAAAAACACGGGTCTGGAAAATCTATCTGCACCATCTGCAGACTAGAATGACAACAATGGGAACATGTTCCTTACAGAGAGCAGGGTGGAGCAGGCATTCTTTATTTGCTGGAACGTGAATAACACCACCAAGACACATTTAATACAGGCTTCTTTCCTAGGCATACGCTGCAATCAGATCTATGGCCACAGTGCTTTTATAAGACAGACTTTCAGGGCTGTTATTATAAGAGATAAATGAAGGGAAACGGACACTTCCAGCTCACGAAGCAGCGTTTGCTTTTCAAAGCATTGTTTGCATTTTTCAAATCATTAAAAGGGAAGGAAACCCAGCAGAAGCTAAGAACAGCTCATTTGGAATTCAACCGGATTCTGTCCCCACCGTGGAATTTCAGCCCTGCACTGGGAGAAAGGTTGGCTGGGGGAGGGAGTCAGGCTCAGCAGCACCAGGGCAAGGCCAGCCCTCACTCACAGAAGCTGCTGGAAAGCTGCTCTCATCCTCAGCTGCTCTTACAGATCCAGGAGCTATAAATACCAGCTCTCCAGCTGGTGTTCTTGGAGAACGGCACGCCAGCAGGCTCTGCAGCAGGCAGGAGCCAGCCAAACCAGACTGTTCTCCCTGGCTGAAAAGTTGACCCAAACCCATTCCCAAACTTGCATGGTCAGTGGAGCACCTGGGGATGTCCCAGTGCAGTGTCAGGAGTGCCCCAGCTGAGTGCTGGGCTCACCCCAAGGCAGGTGAAACAGCCTCTCCCCTCACCTGCTGCTCTCACTTGGCATCACCAAGAGCCACTGGCCTCCCCTAAGATTATTTCCACCTTCAGACACCTTGTATATGCCAGCAATACATGAAAGGAACACAGCACTGCAACCTTGGGGAGCCAGGTCTTCAGGATTTCAGTCCAGTACTTGAGTCAGTTTGGTCAGTTCTTAATAGCAGATGTCACTGGGAGAATTTGTGTAGTGAATGAAAATATCCAATTCTTCAAGTAGTTCCTATTAACAACTTGCACACTAAAAGGTGGCAGTTTATTTAAGCATTTAATTAAAAGAATCACCTCTAGAGGCCTAGATCTTTGTCAGTGGGCACTAATTCTGAAGGGGAAGCATTTCACATGGGGAATCACCACTGACAGAACTGCTCAGGGTTCATTAGGAACACCTCTCTGCTGTAGTTCCATGCTAACTTCATAACATTGTAGTCTAACTGCATTTAACATCAGCTGGAACACCCTAGTCATCATCCCACAGTCTCACTCCAGAACCAGCATTTGCATCTCTAGCATTTAAAGATCATTTTATGTTCATCTTCCCCCAGCTCCCCAAAGTCACCTTCTCAATTTTTTTTTAAACAGTGCAGAATTAACACTTCAACCTATTTTTATTCAATCGTGAGAAAGGCTTTAGAAGGAAAATCAAGCACCTAAAAAATCCACATTTTTATTTCTTCTCCAAAAAAATATTCCAGGCTCGTAGCAAAACATATGAGCTGTCAATACTGCAGGGCATTCAGAGACAGTGACTAAGGCAGACTTGTGGACACAGAAACCCCTAATGCTGCAAAACACAGAGAACTCCAATGCTCCTGTTGGTAACAGGACAGTCACCAGAAGAGTTTGGGTAACCTCTGCTTTGTGACCTCTTTGCCCTGGCTCTCAAACCTCAACCACAAGCCCATTGAGGCATCCTCCATGTGATAGCATTTATCTCCCCACAAACAAAAACAAAAATCAGCCTGTTCTGATAACACACCCACCACGAAGGCAGGGCACTATTATCATTTTGGACAAGCCCTCATTTAGCTTGTCCCACTAACAAGGATTTACAGACCAGAAAAAGCAGGGTAGGGGTGAAGTGACATTCCTGCAATGTTGTTTATTTTCCCAAAACAAGCTCATCATGCAAGGTACAAGCAGAAAACACTAGAAACACTTAAAAAAACCCCAAACCCGTGTATGCTTTAAGAACCAGTGCTTTTTGGCAGGCACAGGGCATTAGAAAGGGAATCTGCTCATTTTTTTGAGATATCTAAAATTATTATAAGACAGATTCCAAGTCAAAGTATATCAATAAAAGAGATGGCTGAATTATTGATGAGCTTACCTTACTCTATGAACCCTTCAATAGTTTTGACTTTTGTATTATATTTCAAGTACCACTAATTTAGACAAACATGCAATAAATCAAAAGCCTTTTAAGTTCAGTCCTACTTTCCCACCCATTTCTATTTGCCCCAGAACTGCATAAAGCAGCACACATCTTAAAAGAAAAAAAAAAAGTAAAGAAAAAACCAAAGCAAAGCAGAAATTAAAATAAAATGTTTCTGAATTTGGTTGTTTGGTTTTGTTTTTTTTTTTTTTATTTAAACATTTAAGTCTAGATCTGAGGTCTGTACACCTTAGGGAGAAAAACAAAACAACAAAACAACCATTAGAATACACTTTTCCCACTAGAACCTCTACAAAAGAACTGCAGAATGTCTTCCCAAGGTTTTGTGATGCCAAGGATGCCTGGATGAGGAGCTGACAGCCAAATGTCCACAGCAGCAGCTGGGACTGTTCTCCTGGCAGATGGGACCTCTCCAGCAGGCCTATTTTTATGAAACATCCAATACCTTCAGCAGCCACTGAAGAACCTGCCAACATCACTGAAACAGGGACTACTGCAGAGGTCAAACCCCAAGAGGTGATTCCAGGGCTGGCCTGAGGATCCCAGGGCACTCAGCCCTCCCAAGGTAACCAGGAATGTGCAGCTGCACCTTTCCACTGGTGCCACTTGGGACAAACCAGGACACACAAAAATCACAGATGAACTACGGTTTGAGAACTTTGGTTTATTCTGTCACTTGCACATGCAAGATGCTAAACCCTATTTTCATTCATCTAGTGCAAAATTAGTTGCATCAGATACATTCCAAGTAGGGTACTTCCTTATTCCCTGGTTTCATTTGTTTCATTTGTTACACATGTACTTAGATTTTTAAAAGAATAAGCCTGCTGGGCTCTTTGCTAGTGATTAGTATTTAAATGCTGTCTTGTGACTACTAGTTTGAACCTCTGCTTCAATTTCACTTGTTTTTATTTATGCATTATTTATTTACGGGCCAGATTATCAAATCACTTCCACAAAAAAAAAAAAAAACAAACCTCAAAACAAACAAACCAACAAAAAAAACCCAAACCAAAAAATCCCTCAAACAAACAAAAGCAAAACCAGAAAAAGCACACCACTCAGGAGTCTTTAGGCACAGAACAGCTTCTTTTTTCTGCTCAATAACCCAAGGCAGCAGCTGCCAACGTTGTTTATATTTGCTACGTTTGAAAAGCCCATACCAGAATGAGCACAAGAACTACTGACACACAAAACACTCTCAGATCTATAGCTCAGCTTTCATGGATTACACTGCAGAATCTTTTTCCCACTCACCACAAAAACAGTCATTAATTAACTGGACAGGAATAAGTTAATTTTGTGAGCAAGATGCATTGGTGTAAACCTTTCTGAACAAAAACTAGAAAAAGCAGAATTAAAGACAAAACATATTCTATCAAGTTCTGCTGAAAACCATGATCTATATTTTAATGATTTATTTCAAAAAGCCACTTGTTAGTTTGGCCATGATAAGCCACCTATTCAGTAATTTAAAGGATATTACTCCTCAGAACTCCCAACTCATTTTGGCCAACTGAATTCACTTGCTTAGCAGGTGCCTTTGAAAACAAAGCTTATGTCTCTCAGGATGATTTCTAAGTGATGACTATTTTCAAAGATGGCCTTTTCTGAAAGTAATCCAACTTGGTTACTGTTTTGATGGAGTTTTTTAATTACTCATTTGATGGTGACATTACCTCTTCTTTGGAAAGTATTTTGCATTCCCAAGTTAACATAAATAGCAGAGTTTTACAGCTCCTAACTTGTCCTGCCTCTAAGATTCCTCCATTACCTTTTCTTTCCCTACCCCCCTTCTCCCATGTCCACTGAAGAACTTGTGGCAGCATCATTCAAATGGATCCCATCTGCAAATAGATGTGATCAGAGCAGCACTGGCCTTCTGCCAGATTCCAGCCCCTTCCTGCAGTCAGCACACATGACTTCAGCTCAACTGCAGAATCCCAGTTCTGAAATGTGTATTTATGACATAGAGACTGACAATTTGAGTGCAAGATGCATAATAGTAGAGCAGACAAATAAAAAAACAACAACAAATAATATGTTTCAAGTACTGATTTCAAAATTTCCATATTTTGCATCCTTCCAGCAGAAAAACAGAACTCCCAATTACTCACAGTAAGTGTCCTTAACACTAGGGGTTAAAGATCTTAGTAACAATTCTCTTTTTCTGAGATTAAGACATACCTAGAACTGTATTCAGCTGTGCTGTCATTTTTAAACAGTGAGAAACAATAAAGATAGAGACCCACTATGGACCTTGATTAAAGGTCTTGATCTCCAAGCAGGAAATGACATTAAAGCCAGATAGGATACCAAGTAAATTCTATAGGAGTGCACAAGCAAATTATGTTGTTTTGCTTCTAAGGCAAAGAAATGTGTAACAAAACTGAGCACAAGCTTTCTAACCCAGAGGGATGCTGTGCTTTGCTGGCAAGCACCCTGTGAATGACAGGCAACCCCCAAAGCCCCAAACAGCCAAATTCACACAGAAACTGCCCAACAAAAGCAGCATGTCAGGCAACAACCCTGGTGGCATTATGACTTTAAGTACTTTGTTATGTATGTCAAAAAACACTCCTTTTTTCACACATTCATCTAAAACTATTTGTAAATAAAGCACACCTGTCACAGCCTTTATTATCTGCATCTTTATACAGTTTTCCTTTACATAATCCTAAGCACTTTGCCTCAGTTCCTCTGTAAGGCAGTAGTCTCTGCCAATACATTTACAAAACTCAGACTTGGACAAAGTTTAAAAGCAGGACCCATGAAGGATTTGCAGAATAGCTGGGTCAATCAATAGAGACAGAATTAAAGTTCAAGTAACTGTCAAAATCCCTTCTCAGCTATCAGACTTCACACTCTCATCAATCCTGTATCACCACAGCCCATTAGGCTTTAATTCCAAGATAAGGGAACTTTAACTGTCTTGGAGGCTTAAAATAGTCACCACTCAGTGTATCACCATCCTCTCAGGTTTGCCTCCTGTCAACTTGATCAGTGCACAAACAAAAAGATAACATTCTCACAGGCAAGATATCTGAACCTTAATCACTTCACTGGCACATTAGAAGGTGTGAAGAAAGAACTCCTTAGTCTAGAATTACTACTGAATTCCCTTTATTTTCAAATTGCTGCATCAGATATGAGTCTCAGACACACTCATTTGACTTTATGTGCTCAGCTTTTAGTCAGCAAGTTCAGACCTTAATAATGAGGAGTTCAGTAATGTAACTGTGGGGCAGCAAAAGCTGAGCATCATGAAAAGGAAAGAATCTTTGGCAGAACAGCACTTATAGCCCCCAAATCTAATACACAGCCTAAAAGCAGAGCAGCTGAAGAATTTCAGCTGGAACTTCTGTGTGTCAGACAACTTGGTTAGGAAGATTCTTTGGAGAAAAGATTTCTGCTGGTTTTTTTTTCCCCCAACAATGCCTTATTCACATCCTTTATTATACAATCCTCTTCTGTTCAAACTACTCTGTCCATTGCTTTCTTATAGTTCTCCTCTAAGAAGGAAATACAGGGAAAAAATATCCCCCAGACTGTACCAATGTTTAACTATTGCAACTATTCCTTTGCACAGCCTGTAATGGCCCCCATGACTTAAACCTGACCATCTGTCACACCACCAGCTTGATCAGAGCCATAGCATCCAAATAAAAGGCTCCAGATTAGAACATTTCAGAGTATAAAATACAGCAAAAGAAGTAACTGCTGTAAAGACATTTCCAATTAGATAAATGTGAAGTATTTTTCTCCTTTGGAAAGCTGAGGCAGCTTGTTGGAAATGTGTCACTGTAGTGCAGCTCTAGCATTCAGAAACAGAACCAGTGTCTGGCCCAGGCCACAGCTCCATCTCAGACAGACAAACTGCCAGACACTGACTGCTCACCCTTGCTGCTGTGCCACAAACAAGGTGCTTCCACAGGCTCCTGCAATTCAAACACCTTAAGCATCTAAAATTACTGCTGTGATGACTGCAGCAAGCAAAGCTGTCCCAGAGGTAGCCAGGGGTGCTGCTGGAGCCCAGAGCTTGGTGGGATTTCCATAACAAATGTCCTCTAATGAAGTCTACAGTTCTTCCATTCCACACTGGGATGCAAGGATGGCATACAAGCACCTGTGCTACCTGAGATGTCAAACCCCTCCCACCCAAAACCCCTCCCACCCAAAACCCCTCCCACTCCTACCTAAAATGGAAATTTTGAAATCCAACCCCAAAGAAGTTTCCTTGGATAGTATTGGACAGAAGCTCTAAAGATAAGAACTTTCTGCACTAAAAAACAAGCTCTCTTCTCTATGACACCTCTCTTCCAATGAAACCATAAACACCATATAATTTAAGTGACCACAACCAAAATTTAAATTCCATTGCAGAAGCACAAGCAGGCTGACGTACAAACCTTGGCTAATAAAAAAAAAAAGGGAGAGGCCTGTATGAAACCTCCTTTGTGTTAACAGGCATGAGTAAACACTCAAGTAATCAGACAGAGAAATAACTCAGTGCTCTTGGAGTGTTGCTTCCTACAGCTGCAGACAAGACGGCTCTACTTGATTACCTAACAATGCAAAAGTGCCCCAAGAGGAGCAGTGATGGGCAGAGCTGCTGGCCTGCAAAGAGCAATGACACTCCCTCCAATGCTGTCAGTACTGCCTTGACCTCAAGTACAAAACACAACCAATCCAACAACCAGAAAAGGTGTGCCCACACACATTTTCCCACAGCACAGAGCTCTCCAAATCACACCCACATTAATTATACAGGAAGCTTAGCATTTCTAATTGGTTAGAAAAGAAGATGATTTTACCTAGTCTGTTATTTTGCTGTCGTTTAGACACCTGCTCTGGAAAACATGAAACTTGATACCCTTTTCATCTCAGCTTTCTCACCCAAATTATGTTCTTAACCAGAAGTACATACTGCAGAATAAGCACACCAAGAACTAGAGCACCAGGTCCAAGCAGGACTTCCACTCCCAAATTATCATGTGGGGGTCTGCAATGTGTCCCAGTGTCTGTCTACCCACATGGTATTTCCAAACACTGAAGTTCATAAAAAGGTTTTCACTCTGGTACTGCAATCTTTGTGTAGAATTTCCAGATCAGCAAAAGCAAACACTATGAACAACTGCATAAAAATCAAGATACTTGAGATTTAGACTTTCTAAGTCATATTCAGAGATAATCTAGTTTGTAGTGACAGCCTCAGAAAAGCGGAATAACTAAAAGATACAATGTACACAGTTCCCAGTCTGACAGAAGAAAATACTTAAGTAGGAAGTTTGGGAACAGAGAAAGACTCCCTCACAAGATTAAAATAAACTTACTGGTTGAATTGCCTTGCATCTGGATGATACATTTGGACTCCTTGCTGGTTTCTCGGGAGTTGAAAGGCCGGACCCGAACAGCCACCTTCACTGAAGCCCCCGACATCCTGGCTGCTTGGAGTACACTCAAGGAACTGAAAGTGGCCAAGAGCTTTTCAAGTTATCCTCCTTGTTGCTGTTTTCTAAGGAGAAAAACAACATTTAGTTATTTGAAAGTGGTCAAGAGCCTTTCAAGTTATCCTTCTTGTTGATGTTTTCTAAGGAGAAAAACATAATTTAGTTATTTACAGCTGTTGTATTCAAGATGTTGATAGAATTAGGAAGGTTCAAAGTTACTTCATAAATGCAATTTCTGCTTTGCAGAATTGCACTCCCTTTCCCCAAAAGGTGTTACTTCAAAGCCAGAACTGGAAATAAACTTATCAGCACCTGTTCACTGTCTCCCTAGTCAAAAGTTTGTCACCTGAAGCAGTTCTTTTGAAGCGTACAAATATTTGTTTTCATTACTTGGTTTTCTCCCAGAAAGTAACGATGCCAATACCAAAATAAATATCTGGTTACAACATGTGTTAGGCTTAACCTAACAAAGATAATTTTAGCAGTGAAGACACAGCTACTTAAATTTCATCATGAGGCAATGACCCTATACCCCATACCCAGGTTCTCACACTGCCAATCCTTGCTGCCACAAGGCTTTAGCAAGAATATTAAAACTAACTCAAGTGTCATGGGCCACATTGACTTTCAATGCATATGACTCCAGAGAAAAGAGTGTACCCTTAAAGAACCCCTTAGCAGTCCTGGGAAAGTCCTCTTCTCAAAGGAAATAACAACTCATCAACTACTTGTATATCTACTGATTAAAGGACACACTGTAAGGAAGAAGAGGAATTAAGAATTATTGTCCTCAGGGTAAATATTACTATCTATGTTCAGGCAAATGTCCACCATTAAATTCATCTCCATTATCAAAATACTTGTTCAAATCCTACCACATCTAAATGATGGAGCACTTTCCTTGCAGGAGACAATCCCTGACACCCAGCATCCAAACTTCAAGGCATGTCTGAGGCAGTGCTGGAATTCAGGGTTACAAAAGATGGCTTTGTTTGGATTGGTGTCAACCAGCCTTTTCCATTACAAGGAAGGAAGGTTTTCAGTTGGTCCACAACTGAGAAGTTTAACTCACTGCCACAGGACAGGGTCAGTACTGAAGTCTGACAGCCTCAAAAAGTAATAAGATTCAAAAAATAAGTCCTGCTAAAAAGTTCCTACCATGGCTAGGAAAGCTTCCATGGCACAGACACACAGAACCTGGATAGTGAGAAAACATAATTTATGTTTGATTTATCCTTATATCCTAAATATCTGCTATGGCCACTGCTGGAGAGAGGATTCAGAGCTGGATTAATCTGTTGGAATTTCTATCTGCAACCTGACTTACCCCGGGCAGACCTCAACCACACACCCAGACATCCTGACATCTTCTCTCACTATCAATACAGCACAAATCCAGGGAAATGCTCCTTTCAGGGTTGTGATCACAGAAGTACAAAACTTACTAGCACATCTAAAGCAGAAGCATTTCAGCTCTACAGTAAGTTCCACACTTGGGAAAAGTACTTATACATGCTTAATTCAAGTTGTGACACATTTTCCCACACTACCAGAAGTCTTTAATAAAACTGCAATACTTCATTAATGCCATCACATGGTGAAGGCAAAATTAAATTACTCCCCCAAGTAGAAGCAATTTAAAGCATTCCTTATTTTCTCAGGTACCTGAGGTATCTCATCAGACTAGAAGAATGTCTTTAGGAGCAAGCCAACTGAATCTCAATGTCACTGCTACAGCAAACTGGTCGAGCAATGATTAATGACACAGCCACACCACCAGCTCGGGGTTAGTATGGAATTTTAAGAAGCTTCACTAAAATCTTGAACACAGAATTGAGCAGAGAAGTATTGGGAATGAATTCCCACGATGTTCTGGGTTGTTCTGGAGACTGCTTCCCTCCCTCTGGCTCAGAGGTGTGGAACAAAGAACCAAACACGCCAAGCTTGCCCATAAACCTCCCCCAGAACCCACGCTGGGGGTTTTGGCTCTCCCTCCCTGACAGGACCCTTGCACAAGCACCTGAGCTGTCACACCACAGCCAAGTGACAAAGACTAATCCCAACACAACCCACAACTCTTATACAACTGACCCTGAGTAATGCTGTTGGAAAGAGCAATGTCACTGTACACTGCCACGCCTGCTTAGGAAATACTACTTAATAACCTGTCCTAAACATCCATTTTTGTCAAGTTCACAGTGACACAATTTACTTTGTCCCATGAGTTCTCATGATATTGTTTATGAAATGCAGGGGGTTTGTTTCCCCTTCTTACTGTGGAGTCCCACAAAGAATTTTTTCTGATGTTCTCATAAAAACACCTCTCAGAACACTGCATTAATTTCTGCAGCTCTATCTGGGAAGCTAGCAAACAGAGAGTGGGATGAAAGAATCCTCATCTTTAAAAAAGAAATAGATATATATTTGTTCTCAAGTGCCTCTAAACATCATATTCACAATAAGAAGGCATGAAAATCACACCTCCAGAGACTCCATATGCACTAGCTAAATGACAGACTTGTTTGAAACACAGCTTTGAAGAGATTCTCATAGAACAGATCACAAAATCACCTGCAACGTGAAAATTTAACTGCTGGACTTCTGCAACTATCAATTTTCCCCAACCTTAACTTTTGTGTTGATGGAAAATTAAATGTGGTATAATTTTAAATCTCATTTGTTCTTAATTCTGCTATTTTTCACAGCTGAAGTAAGCAAAACACCTACTGGTATTTGCACATGGATTTCAGATGTTTTGAATACCAATTCACTATGCAAGACTGAATTTGCATTAATAAGAAAATTAACCAAAACTAACATAATTTGCCAAACTTTCCACACATTTAAGCTGCTGGGGTTTTGAGAGGTCTTTCCACTTATTAATAGCCTTAACTGGTCATAACAATTTACAAAGGCAGCACTGCCCTCATCACACAAAATGGTAAAATAAGGCAAAATGAGCCCCAAATTATACAGATAATAAACTGCAACTGGTTTTTCAGCGTTCACATTTCCCAGTAGTACCACTTCCTACTACAAAATGCTGACTCCAGAGTGGAAACATGACTTGAAAAAGAGAAAACCAAAATATGCAATACAGTCTGTGGTACAGATTTAGAAGAACAATATTCATAAAAGACAACTTTTTTTTTAAAATGTTCATTATAGGCTTAGAAGGCTGCCATCCATGCTGGAATGAATCATCTCCCTAATGTTTTGGAAGGAGTCTGCTAGCTGTGTCTCTTTTAATGTTCAGTCTGCATGAATCCAGTCAGGAACCAAGGAGGGAACTGCGTGTGTGGCTTTGAGGTGATCCAAAACAGGTGGCAGATGACATTCAAGTTCTTTATGGTGAGTTTCATCAGCAAAAAGCATTTCCTACATTCTACTTTTACACCTATTTGAAACTAAAGATACCCACCCTGTAAGTCACACAGTGAGATTTTCATATTAAAGTCATTAAAAAAGAATCATCTAAATATCTTGTCTGTTTACTGGTATTCAAGCTGACAAACCCAAATTTTGTTGATGAATCACCCTTCAAAGGCTCAACTAGATCTGGGCTTTCACAAAAATATTTGAATAAAGACTGAATACTTGGATGTATTTGAAAGTTTCGGCAAGCCAGTTTTTATGCAATGTCAAAATACAAAGACACTGCTCTTTATTTAAGTAAAGTTACAAGCAGAGCAGGGATTAGATTCAAATTAGTATTTATACACGCAGAGAAGTCTGCAACAAGCTCGAAGTGGTTACAAAACAATGTCCAAAATCTGTATCTATGCATTCAAAAAAACCCAAAAAAAAACACCAACACCCAAACCCACCACACATCACAAATAAAGAAGAATCACTTTTATTTAAGATAAGCAGTCATATACCAGATAACCGTGTCATATCTGCATACCACAGAATGTGCTAACTTTGAAACAGAAAATGACTTGTAATTTAATCAGTGCAAGAGCTCTAAAGAACTAAAACAAGGGCAGGGATTAGCACACGGAAAGTTGGCAAAACAGCTGTTTGTGGCAGCGGGCGTTTCTGAACCAGGGGCCCCCAGCAGAGGCAATTTTCGGTGCCGCATGAAGCTCGGGCAGTGCCGGCAGTGCGATCCCTCAGCTGAACTCACACACACGCTCTGCTCTATCTGGACCAGGTGGAGATGCCAGATCGAACAGCGCTGCAGAACTTGGCGAGGCACCGAAACCCGATCACATGCACACATGGCTATTTACCAACACGGGATTGTGCAACGGCAAAAAAAGAACCGAGCTAAGAAGGAGCTGGAAGCGAAGAGCGATATCCTTTAGAATTCGGGATCCGGTACGAACGCATTTACATTCCGGAAAGCGGACACAAATTCATCATCTGCTTCTGGCGAATTCTCCCCCGCGGGCGCTGCCCCCGTTCCGGCGGTGCCCCGGAGCGCCAGGCCCGGCCC
>WEIU01020248.1:539047-563476 GCA_013389925.1 Aegithalos caudatus
GCGCTTCCGCTGAGGAAGCGCGGTGTTTGAGGTAGCGAATTCCCCGGATCCCGACTCGGTGTGATTCAGAGGGATTTGGATCCTAAACTAGGCATAAGGGAGGGGAGGGATTAGTAATCCTTCCTCTCTCCCTTTAAAACGTTTCTTGAGCAGCCCGAGTCGTTTTTTTAGACCTTATAATGTATTTTTAGGCAAGTGTTTAAATTTAGTTAATGATGCTGTATTAAATCTCATACTTTCAATAATTTCATACATATTCTCATAGTAAGATTTTATTTTTGTGGGAATGATTCATCTTTACGTCCACCTTATCATTAGTAACTTGGTAATTTCTGCTGTTAGAGACTGGTTCGTGTTTAAGCTCATAAGCACTTTAAAGGAAATCATGTTACATTAAATGCCTTAATTACACATATTTCATATGCCATCACAGACAAATTGGATTTCAGATGTTGAGAACACTCAGGACCTGAGATTTCTAGTTTCAGAACAAGGTTTATTTCTGCTCTCAGCCTCTTGGCATTAGCTACGGTAATCTCTGCCATGTCCCTTCTGTTCCCCTTAAGGTTCAGCTTTTTGGCAGAATGAGATATTTTTTACTATGTCTGGTGAAAAGTGACTATTTCCCCTTGCCAGTCTCATCTGCAGTTGTGGCAACAAATGCAGAAGCCCAACAATACACGGCTGAACAGGAGGCTTAAGGCAATATTGCCACAGAAACAACAAATCAAAAATAGGTGGCTTTCCTACGTGCAAGAAAATATCATTATTTGAACTTGGAATACTTCCTATTGATGGGACAGATGATTTAATGGTGGTTTTAGGGTGGTATAACTGTGCTAACTTCTGCCTAGACCTATGGAGAATGAGGTCAGCTCTTCTCTGAAAAGAAAATTGCAAGAACACCTGAAAAAAAACTCCAACCAGTTTCAAAATCTCCTGCAAACTGCCCAGATACTGGGTGCATGCTGTAACCCCCCGTGGCACAGGCACTGTGATTAATCTCACTTCAGCACAGTTTGTGTATTGTCTCCTAGGAACAGCAGTTCCTGCCTCAGTCCAATGCCCAAGTTTGGGGAGTGCTCACACAGAACGGTCAGAGAGTCTTGAAAAATCTTCTAGAAGCAGTCAGAGAATGCCAAGTTACATGATGGAAAGCAGTAAGGTAACGAAGGCAGCAATTTCTTGCATTTATTAGTGCAGAGGAAATTGGTCAGTGCAGTAAGATACACCCCTAAAGCAGGGAAAGCTGTTTGAATGCAGGGCAGAGGGCACACGGTGACACTGCTGCAAGGCTCCTGGAGTAAAGCTCTCACTGCCAGCAGCACTCTCACCCTGCTGTTAACAGCAGCAGCTGCCCTTGCTGCCAGCAGGGAAGAGCTGACAGAGATGAAAATTGGGCCATTACATAAGTATAAATTGTGATACAATGGAATCAATTGTCCTGAATTGTATTGCTCCAGCATCAGAGCTTGCCCCAGGAATTTCTCTAGTGTAGAGCTGGAGGACAAGGAGAAGCAGTGATACACAATAAATTCCAAGGAAAGCTCACTTTGGAACAGCCATGTGAGTTTGCCATTGCTGCCTAAACCATCCCCAGCTCAGAGACATTTCCATTCTGTAATACATGGATGTGTCAAATGGAAATCCCTCCACTGACAATTCTTGTCATCTTGAATATAAAGTCTGTTTTGCAGTGAGGTTACAGTTGGACTGAAAAAGGTAAATGACACATTAGTGAGGGCAAGGGAAATCACCAAAAAACTGCAGGAAGCATTTAATTAACTATACCAAGAATTGTCACACAACCGATAGACTTCTGTGGGAGATTGATTTTTAATCCAGCTTCAGCTTTGCTTGTCAGTCACTCAGATGTCCACTATGCACTGAAAGTCAGGGGTTTGATTCATTTTTGTGGCCAGACACAACAGAATGGCACTGCAGTGGCTTGCATTAAAATACATTTCATTATTCTGCTCATGAATGTAGAATTTGAGAGAACACTTGCCTGAGCTCACACCTTTGAAATACTTGATACTCATTGCCCAGATAAAATTGTTTTGGCCACTTATGCCAAGCCTTTGTGTGTTGTGCAATATCTGCACTGACATGTTTTCAAATGATAGATGTATGCCATAATTAGACAAAACATTTCAGTAATGCACTTTGCTATTTATATTCCTCAGGTCAGAGCCTGATACAATGGCAGAATAAATATAAATTCAGATTGTGAAGGGCATTGTGTTGATTGAAACATCCCACACCAAACGTAAATATTTCTATTTCCTCCTGGCAAAACCCAAAACTATAGGATTTTCATTTTATAATCATTTTATAGTCTGTGAATGGAAGCAATATAGGATACTGACTTGCAGGAAAAAACCCCATAATGTAAAGCCATAGTTTAATCATCCTCCAGTAACAACATATATTCACTACTCAACAGTTGTCCTTCATCAAAAAAAAAGTATAAACTCTGGGATGTTCCTAGAGATTTCATGCAATAATCCTCAATAATGAGGGGACAGTTGAACACGTAGGAGTTTTTCTTCACATAGAAAGAAATTAGCTCTTCACTAAAGAAGTAAACACAGCTCAGGATAACCTGTGACATATCAGAATCCGTGCTGGGCTTGGGTGCTTGACTGGCAGCCTGCAGGTAAAAGCAGAGCAGGCTTTGATCTGTGATTTCTTGAAGAGGAAAGAAGAGGGGGATTTGAATTTGTGGAAGCAGTGAAGGTTATAACTATAAAACCAGTCAACAAACAAGCTTCTCGTTTGTCACAGTCCATGCAGACAGAAGCTTTGGGATCTTCTCCCATCCTTAGAGAAAAGAAATATACATTCATGCTGTAAGAGGAAGCACCACTAAAAAACCCCACAAACAAAAAGGCCACAGCAGTTCCTTCACATTTTATAATTTAGTTATTTGCACACGTAAAAGGTCAATGCTGGATGCTATAACCTCACCAGAATTCCCCCTGGAGCTGTCACCAGCTGTCTCAGAGCTATGAATAGGTGCTCAGTGGCACCTGCTTGGGAACATTCTTGAGTTTAAAGAATTACTGATATCTGTGTGCACAGACATTTTCCACATAATTTACTAGGTTATCTCCAGATCCTAAATCACTATCAGAAAACCTGAATAAAGACACCCAATCATTTGTAAATTTTATATTTTCACTGACACTTTTCCAAGGAAGACCAAGGAAACATTCTGTGCGAGTGTGTATCATTTATTGTAGTTCAAGAGAGTCAGGAATTAAACAGAAGACATGGCAAAAAACAAAAAGAAAAACAACCTTTTTTTTCCAACTTAATTTTAAAACACTGTGGTTTCAAATCCTTTTTAAAAAGGAAATTCAAGTATCATATGCAGGGGGCAGTAATATAAAAATGTTTGTGAATATTTTTTTCTATTTTTTTTTTTAAAAACGTAATTCTACATTTCCTGCACCCTTTCTGCTTTGGTAAGGCCAAGCCATGGATACAAATTGGTACGCAACATAAAAAATGACCCCTGCCCCAAACTGCAGCCTCCAAAGATAAAAGTATCTGCTCTCTGCAGACAAGCTCCAATGGCTGGGAACTGTCAGTCAGCATAGATCTGCAGCATTGAAAGAATGTATTTTGTTTATTTTAAAGTCACTGAAATCCTGGTATTCCCAAGCATCTCATTCGTGGCAGCTGTTTTAACGTATTTCTATCTCAAGGCTTTTCACAAGTACCAGAGCATCTTGATCAACATAAAGTAAAGGGACTTCTCAAGGTAAGGAAATTAAAATTCATATGTGAAGTCTTCGCTTTTTTGAAATTATCCTTGCGTCTTAACACCAATTAAAAACCAAATAGGCAAATATGTGTAATATAAAAATACCATCCCAAGATGAACACTTTGTTGCAGGCACAGTTATCGCACAAAATATGTTCTTTTAAGGGCAGGGGAATGATTTTGATTTTCAGAGGGTTTGTATTTTTTTTGCATTACAAAAGAAAAAGACAGCAGTGCAGGTTTGAGGGGTAGAACAGAAAGAAAGGAAGGGAAAGAGAAAAAAGTTACTTTAGCAGCAAAATGTCCAAGGTTCTAACCACAATCAAATTAACGGATATCTGGCGGTAAAAAACAAGGTTGAAGGGATGCTGCCCTGATCCATTCGTCTTTGCTAAAATAATTCAGCTGTAAAAACTCCAAAATGTGACATATTGAAGGACAGTTTTGTAACATAAGTAACTTTCTAGCTTGTCCTCCATGTTATTGACCATCGTTATCACTTAAATATATGTACAAGAATGAAGCTGCTTTTCTCCTTGTCCACATGCTCCTGGTCACTACTGCAGGTCAGTGCCGTGGGCGTGCCAATCCCATCAACAGCTCCCAAGTGTATCTGCTCCTCTCCTGCCAGAGCAGCCCACGCCCTGCTCTGCCCACTGATGGTGGCGTGCACTGCAAGGGAATTTTAATGGTCGTTCTGCTTGTCTCTCATCCAGGCTTGGATTTGCTCTTTAAGTTCTGGCACTAGTAAGGTAAAACAAACAAACAAACAAACAGAAAAAAGAATGATTAAATTACTTGGTAACAGTACTATAAAAAGTCCCTCATGACCAATAGCTATTTCTCATTTATACACCATAATGTTTTTCAGCCCAGTAGTTACAAAAGCAAAGGTGTGAGGGTTTTTTCCCCCCCAGAAAAAGGGAAAGCAGAGGGAATGAACTTTTCTGTGCAAGTAGAAATGAAAGAGCCGTTACCTGTACCGAGGCCTCAGCAGTGTCCCATGAAAGCCCAGACCTGCCCACAAGTGTCAGCCCCAGCCCACACCCAGGGCCGCCTGTCCCAGTACCTGGTTCCAGCATGTTTTCCGTCAGCGTCTGCCGGTTGAAGGGATCCGTGGAGGAGTTCAGCAGGTGCCTCAGGATGATGGACCTGTCCATGATGGTCCCCGAGGGCAGCCTCACGGGGTCGGTCATCAGGGTGTCCATCAGCGGATCTGAGGGCACAAGGCTCTCCTCATTACAGGCAGAAAACAGCCAGCAGTTTTATCTGCCCATAAACCCACGGTGCAGAACCGATGCTCGGGGTCCCCAGTGCACTGCTGAAGTTACAGAAAGTGCTTAAAGGGACATAAATCTTTACAGCACTTTGCCCATTCTGACCTGGGATGAAGCACTCACTACTGTCACCCTGTTTTCAGTTGAGTGGGTCACTGTTGTCACGTACAAGTGAGCAAAGCATGGCAAGGACTGGACAGTACAATCCCAGGGAAAACCAAAGGAACTCTTAGCTCTGTACTTCCTGAACTACATCACTGAACTAGAGCAAGATGCAAGGCTTCACAAACAATATACAGTTTCTATTAACATATGGAATCAATGTAACAAACAAACTCCCTGTCTCCTGGGTAGGCAGCAATTAGAAAAGTCCACTTGCCTCTGAATTCATCTGGAGCATCGCTGTAATCAATCTCTGCACGGGCATTCTTGGCAACAATTTCCTCCACTTTCTCTGCCAGCAGTTTGAATTTCTCTATTGCTATGGTAGACTTGATTCCAGCCTTCCTCATCTTGGAGATAACCTCCTCAAAGAGCTCTTTACTGTAGGACCTCTACAGGCAAAGCACAAAAAGACAACTTTGCTGAGTCGTAGTATCCTTACATGCCACAAAAATAGTAAAGAGATTTAATGCATTTTTAAAATGGCAGGAGGATCAATGAAACCTCAACCTTACATCAAAGCAAACAGTATGTAGGCAGCATTCATCTAGCACCAAAATGTCAACACTGGGGTAGACTTAGGATTTTTTTAACCAGTCATCACCACTGTAGAACTGTTAAGGGCCAAAAAAAAAGGCAACATCACTTAAAGAAAATGAGGAAGACACTCAGAGAGGCTGACTATAATTGTTAGAACATCTGTCTTGCCATTCTCCTATCTATATTCTTCTTCTCACAAGTCTTGGCTGAAAATACAGCATTAAAATGATTTTAAAAAATTTTCTTAACTTCTCTGATAATATGCAAAGTAGTACTGGGAAAGGAGTGATTCTTTCTCCTAATCCAAACAAGAACTAACAAAAAACTCATCCCACAATGTTGCAAAAATAGTAAGACAGCTCAGAGAGAGTGAATGCTGGAAATTAGTCACCCAGTGCAGTAGGAATATCCAGAGAGACCAAATGCAACTGAAGCAAGCATTACTTTTATGTCAAAAAGAAAGTTAGGGAAGGACTTTTGTAGCTCCCTGTGTTCTACAGAGACACCACTTTCTTTCAAGTTCACAATGTCATGTTTTGACATAAACCTTGTAATAAAAAGTGTTATTTACTTTACTGTGCAAGGTTGAACTGTATGAGAAAACAAAACACACTAAGTCTCACAGATTTCTATTTCCCTTGGGACTTTACAGTGCTCAGCACAGCCCCAGGTCTTTCACCTGCCCCACACTGCAGCAGGCAGTGCCACTGAGCACACACACAGCGCCCTCCCAAGCGCCTTGCTCCTGCTCAGCGATGGCAAAGTGCCCAGAGCTCTATAAACATTTGCAGATTCCCTCTCCTGCCTGCTGGGATTTGCAAATGGGACATCTCTCAAAATGCTTTAGAGAGATCCCACCATGATCAAGCAAGTTTTTGCTTGTTTTGTTTTTTCTCCCAATACCAGTAGCCATTAACCAACTGCACATTTCCTTAGTGTTTCTTTCCTGTCACTGACAGTTTCCAAGAGACTGGTCACTCCCCCAGTCCTTTTTGATGAAGGGCCACTTTGTTAATTAAGCTTTTTTCCAGTTCTCACACCCGCAGGCTTCTTTGTTTTGAATCCCTGTGCCAATCTGTGCATTTGCTGTGGCTGGCATGGATGAATGACGAATAACATTCTCACTTTCATATACACTGAACAGCATAAAAATATTCATTACACACATGCAAACACATAAGGTCTGTTTCAGATGTGTTACTGGTATTATCTGCAATTATCAGATCTTAAATAACTACAGAAAAACAATCTTGAGCTACCCCAATACTGCTGCTTCACTAAATATGCAAACAGCTTCATGTGCTGTAAACCAGCTTCCACTAGAATCTCAAGTAGCTGCTGTGAACATTTCTTCCCCTCTATACTTTGAAAAGTCTGTATTAAAAGACACAGGCATGGACACATGTGACTCAGTAGTTTGACAACATCACAAGAACACAGAGCTGAGCAATAGCTTATCTTGCTCCAAATATTACTGTGAGGAGTTCAAAGGTGTTGTTAATTGTCTCATACATGCTGTGCTTTGTCAGTTTATTACAAAGCCATTTTAAAAAGTGGTTTCAGAGGGAATACAATTTGAAAACTGTTATTCTAGAGAATGACCTTTGATTTGTTGAAGAAGGATCTTGCTCCCAGCTCTGACTATTTCGATGAGGAAGGGGGAGCATGTCAAAACTCTGCCTCAGTTCTCCCCCTTGCAAAGGGACAAGGTATTTCTGCTAATTTACAATGAGGCTGTAGGCAAGAAGCACATCATGCTCAGGAAATTTCCTGTCTGGGTGAAGTGCTATGGATATCAGTGTATGTTTACAGGTTTGCAAAGCACTGGGAACACCCATCTACAAAGAGCAGACAGAATATGAACAGAGATGATCTCCTGAAAGAAAACAAACTGCAGGGATGTAAGACAAACTGGCTGGCAGCACACAAGCAAGATGAAACGCTTCTAGATTGTTCTGCAAAGTCTGTCCACAGAGCTTTTGCCCTTCTTCATCCTTCTGGAGCTCACCTGATCATCAGCAATTGCTTTAGCAAAGCGAGCACAATCCAGCTGCAGATAAATGTCAGTCAGTTGGTCCAACAGCTTCTTTGGTTCAAACCCGTATTTCTCTGGGTTTTCAACTTTCAGGTCACGGCACTTGGGGCCACACAGTTGCTGTAAGTTAAAGTTCAACATAGCAGCCAGCCGTGGTCCAAGTTCCTATGAAAGTGAAGTAAAACACAGATCACAGTGTGAAAGCAGTGATAAAAGAAGATTATTGCTAGAGTTGCACACAGCAAGATGAGGAATTATTAACTAACAACATTTTCATTTGGTAGGCTTTCAGGAAGCATCTGTTCTTCATGCATGTTTGCCATAAAAAAATGTCATGCAAACAGTTTCTGTCTGGAAGGATCACACCATCTCAGTGACTCAGGTAATGCTCTCAACATCAAATAACATCAACAGCAATTAGATGTTAATGAGTTGGAGAAAGGGGAAGAGAATGGAGACTAAGTGCTACCAAACATTTCCAGGTTATCACCCAGAGATGTTAGAGAAGCAGGGAATGAACTTAAATCTGAGCAGGACTTACAGGTCTGAGAAAAGGCTTTTGGACCTGCTTGGTAAGGATATGGAACATGTCAACAGTTTCTGTTGCCAGGGCAAGATATGAACGGGACACGCGCTCATCCTGAGCCAGCTGCGACTGCCGGGCCTGCTGCTGATCCTGCAAAATAAACACAGCGTGCTTACGAGCCCATGGAATTTCCTACAGCGTCATTCATCAGAACCTTACAGCCACAGTGCTGAGGGGATCTAGACAAAAGGAGACAGTAATTCAAATACAGATGTGGGACATCTTTTAATCTAAGGTACAGCTGCTCACTTGTATTACCTAGTACTAATGTCTGCATCCATTTCCCAGAATTCTGCAACTCTAAAGAATGAATACAAACAGCGTAACAAGCCCCCGTGGTTATTGGATTTGTTTACATGCTCTAACTGCTCACAGCTGCAGAACTGGGTTATGCTTCCTTTCCATCCAAATGCCAATATTTCAAAACAAGCTTGGGATCTGAGAGTCAAATGAAGTTCTCTCTAATTCTCTCTAATTTATGCACCATCATAAATAATAAACACTCCCCAGTGAAACAATCTGTAGATGATGTACCAGCTCATTTTGTAACTACAGTAATGGCTTTACCTTGCTGGTAGGCAGAGACAGGAAGAGAGGCTTCAGAAGAACAAACTAGAATATGTTTAACAAACAAGAGCTTTATAGCTTTTCCTTTTGTACTTTTTCTTTTTTTAAATCAATAACCTTAAAATAGAAATACCTGACATTGGTGGGTCAACACACACAATTACTGTTTAATCAGGCCAAGCTCTGAGGTACAGGACTATAATTGTCTGCATCGAATCTACCAAGGAACAATGCATTAACAGAATAAAAGCTTCTGTTCCTTGAAGTCAATTCAACTGGCGAGCATCTTCCCAAACCTCCTTCAGGAAGGGTAAAGTCTGGTTTCTCCACTTAGAATTAAGTGCACAGTAATTTGAAACTTTATACTATTTCTACTTCACACCACTCTCTTTGCCAGCCACAACATAACTAGGCAGCAGAGTGATGGTTTTTTGCAGAATGTCATCCACAGTGACCACAGCCATACTGGCAGCAAGAAAAAGCATCAAGAACTGCTTCTCATAAGCAGCCCTTGGGTGCTGCCCCTTATAAAAAAGTTTTTTGAATGGTCTGGTATTGAAGAATTAAAAATAAGTAAAGGGCACTTTGAAAAACAGCTGTGTTCACCCTGGGCAGCAGGTCCCATTGCTCTTTATTCTTCATCTCCTCTTGCACTTCATGGATACGTTTTAGAGACTCCAGACTCTCATCCAGCAAGAAAGTTGTGTCATTTATCAGCATGTTGATGTAGCGAACAAACTGCTTCCCAGAGCTGCAAACATGGAAACACAGGTATCAGGGCAGAGCAGGTGGGTGTGCAGAGCAGACTGCAACCCCAGCAGCACTCCTGCACTGACATTTCCAACAACCATCCCATTCCCAAGCCAAGCTGATGTGGGGTCCAGAACCAGTTTAGGAACTCTCCAGTTCAGCTGGGAGGGGTTGCCATGTAAGATACAACAGAGAGCAGCATCACCCAGTCCCAATGGCAGTGACCTCCTCAGGCCCCTCCCTGCCTGAGACAACCTCTTACTCACTTGAACTCTTCCATAAATGTACCATGGTGAGCTATATTCTGCCAGAGGCTTTTGAAAATGGTGCTGATGTGGTAGCGGATTGTAAACTTGTCGTAGAACTCGCTAGTGGCTCCGGTATGTTCCACATCTGCAAAAGAGAACAGATCCCCAAACTTTCCCACCAGGATTCACTGGCAATGGACCTCTCCCTACTGCCTCCAATGTGGTGAGCTTCAAGCACCCAGAGAAACTTTAAGAGGTGAAATTCAATTCCCGTTCAGAAGTCTCCATCTTAATTCGCATTAGAAGAAGCAGCACTATACATTTTCTAATCTAGACCCAACCTCATTTTGGAACAAAAACCCCCAGAAACCAAAACATTCTGCTCTATTCAACTCTGCTCTTCATCCCACAGTTTAAAATCTCACTAAGAAAACTCTGGGTATCCTACAAAAGTTCTTGGTTTTGTTATGGGTGCAAAAACTCTTCTGAAGCATCCAAACTACAGGACTAGCAAAACTACAACGAGGAGTTTTAAAATCCCAATATTCCTTAGGAAGCAAAGCAAAGAAAAAGCTTTAATTTTGGAATCTAAAGACCACAAAAGCAATTGTCACATCGATTCACACTGCTGGACTTGTCAGTGCACAACAGCTTGTGAAAGGACTGGAATTCTCAAGGTTCCATCTAATGCTATTTCCCCCAATTCCTGAGCAATAAAGCCTCATCTTCACAAGACTCAAGATCTATTGAGGGTTTTTTGGGTGTTTTTGTTTTGGTTCGTTTGGGGTTTTTGTAATAGTTACAACAGCTAACAGAGCCTTTGGCCTTAGAATCCTGTTGTGCACTCAGCTACAGAAAAAGCACTTACCTGTGTAAAACTTCATCAAGGAGGGGACTAACAATTTAGTGGAGAGAGGGTGATTCTCAATCATTTCAAAGAACTTCTGTGTCCGAGGCTGAACAGCTGGATTTGTCATGAACATCACTTCCACCAGCTTGGCTACTAAATAAGGATTTCGGATGTAGTTCTGGTTGCACAGCATCACAACAAGGAACATCACTATGTCCTGAGTACAGGGCTCATACAGCACCTGAGGAGCGTATCTGGAAACAGGAAAACTAAATGAAAAACCCCAACCCTAATGTTCTAAGCTATGGCTTTTTTAAAATGTTATTCTAGTGATGATTTAACATATCACAAGATCAAAAGGTTTCACTGCAAACCATGAAGGAAATTCCTGGGGAGAGAACCAAAAATCTTTCTTCTTTCTTCCAAGAAAAATCTAGGTTAGAAGGGACTGTGGAGCTACCTATGCATTATGGCTGCAGCAGTGCTGCCCTGCCATAACCTTATGGCTGCTCTTAACAACCAGAACATGAACTGCAGATGGAAAACTACTTCTGCACCCTCATTTTATGCATGTGCCTGCTAAAGGGACAAGTGGTAGGGCAGGTTTCCTTCAAATATAACTTCACTTACTGTACAATAAAAAATAAAAATTCAGCAACATCTTCCACGTAAAACTCTGGCAATGATGCAAATACTTTCGGAACCTCAGGAGTTAAAGGCAATTTTATGCTGTAAAACAGAAGAGACAACAAACAGGACAGTAAACCAGCAGGGTTATGCAGAAAGTGTCATGTGCTCACATATGGAATTCTTCCTTGGGAACCCTTTATAAGAATCTGAAACTGACTTTTTAGAACCCCATGTCAGTACTTCAAGGATACCAAACATAGCTGAGGGAGCCCCCCAAATCCAAGTGAACATTAACCTCTGAATAACAGACACATTCCATACAAGGATGTGTGTCACTGACCACATAACAATGCAGACTCTGTGAATAAACTAATTCTAGAACTGCTAAATTCAGTGAGCAATCTAACATGACCTGAAATATCTTTGATACAACTTCCACAGATAAACCTGACACTCACTTGGGGTAGGCAGGGTCAAGGATGCGAAGCATCAGCTGAATCACCATGCCATAGAAATTCAGGCACCTCCTGAGGAAGTTTTCATCCAGCAAACCAGCATCTGCACAAGCCTTGCACCTCACCAGTTTCTGCAGAACATGCACACAAAAACTAATCCAGGGCAAGACAGCATAAAGGAATGTGAAGCCTCTTGAAGATAATCAATAGATCTGTCAATCACGACAATTATACAGTGGTGTCTTCTTACAATACACTCTTATCTCAAGGAAATAGGGCACATAAACCCCAACTTAGCAAGTAAAGTACAGTTTAGAGTTAGCAGGGACAGATGTGCCTTTCACAAGCTTTATGGGAACAATGAAAGCAGTAATACATGTATCCAAGTGGGAAAATGTGTGATTAAAGCCATTTTGGTGCTACAGAAAATTTGTGCCAATTTCTATGAGGAAGATCTAAGCAGAACAGGCCCTAAAAAAACAGAGCTCCCAGCTTACTCATCTTTACAGGAATTCTGTGTGAGATCAGTGACTTGAGAGTTCCTACTTGTGCATGGACTGTGCACACACAGCTACTCCTGAACAAAGCACAGTCTCTTTGCTTGTTCTCTCTCCAATTAAGGAACACAGAATTTTCTTACTGGTGTTACTTTGAATCTTGAATTCCCCACTGATGTTATATTCTCTCATGACCACCAGCCAGTGCAGCACTCCCAGAGGGCAGAGGTTCAAACCCATCATTTTCAAGCAGCATAAGAGAGAAGTTGTACTTAAACATTAGGACACAAAGTCAACACACACAGAAGTGTTTAGCTGAGAACTGAATCACTTACAAACCTTAAGCTGTGTCTTGCACCGTTTCAGCATCTCTCGATGCCTGGTGGCCAGGGGAGAATCCTTCCACTGACTTTCATTGTTTTTCAAATCTTCAACAGTCCTGAAAACCAGATGCAGGAACTGGTTATCATGTCAGAGGGGAAATGTGCTGCCAGCACAAGGCATTTCACTGACTTATCTGCTAAAAACCTCGTGGGGAAAATGCTGATCATTTTCAAAGAAAGCACCCATCATGATAAAAAGAGAAATAAATTGCTTTTGTAAATGTAGACTGAACATCTGCAGAACCAGACCTCAGAGGCACCACATACACTGGCTCCAACACCCATGACTGTCAGACACACCAAAGGAGTCAAACACAAGGGCTCTATCCTGCTTGACAAACTAGTTTTCTCCATTGTATTTTTTTTTAAAATGCCTTTTTCCACACTGAAGTCTATGGTCACTCTAAAGGAAGGTTAAAAGGATGCCATGAAAATTAAACCTTAACACAAGGAAAGGATGGTTCAGTTGAGAAAGAGAGTTAATTCATCTTCTAGTACCAAAAAGGAAACTGCTAGACAAAATCAGCTAAGGAAGAAAAAGGTGGCCATCAGAAATTCTTGTTAGAAACAGAAAAGTTGCAGGTCTATCTTCCCCCTTTCTCCTATTGCAAATAATTTATTTTCTTCTGCACTTCTCATGCTCCACTCCCAAGAAAACTCAGGCTTGTAGAGGAGTTCAGGACGTGAACAGTCCTTAGTGTCCTGTCAGTGTGAGGACCAGAAGGGCAAGGGGGTTGATATTCCTCCCCTTCCTTACCCATCTTCTTCTGCTGCCCCCAGAAAAGAGAATTAAATTACATTACACACATCATTTGCATTAAAAAAATTCTACAGATTCACGTATCTTAATCCTTTTCAGGAAGTGCAGCTGATTAGAACAAAACTCATACACTGAACTGCATGAATACAGTCCCTTTTCATCCCTTCTCTACACACAAATTCTCTCTCACATCAATCTCTGCCTACAGCAGACAAATATCCAGTGTAATTTCTTTACTAAGAAGATCTAAAGACGTTTCCAATGTTGCAAGCAACTGAGCAATTCATAGAAAATGCTGAAGCCTAAACTCCTATTGCTGTCAGTAAAGCCAAGAGCTCTTCACTCTGCACCGTTGGATGGGGGCTGCTGCATCAGCAACTCCTTTGAAACAATTCTAAATAAGGAAAAAGCAGCAGTTCCTTTCTCAAGCCAACATATGGCTTTTTTACAAGTAATCCACAGGCTGTTTATAGGAAAATAGTTTTTCCTTTAACATGTACTGACTCTTCCTGCTCTGCTCTCTGCTGCTTCCCAGGTTCTTGGCCTGCATATGCTTTAAAAATGAAATCATTTCAAATGCAGTCCAAAAATCCTGTAATGAACTCATGGCATTACTGCCAAGGAACATTTACCAAAATGCAGTGAGTACAATTATAAACAATGGAAAATACTGATGATACAAAAATCTGTTCTAATTTTAACAGAGTATTCTTCAAGGTTTAGCAACTGTAAAAGTCTATTTGAGTTTATGCCAAGGGAAATGGAAAACAGGACTATCTTCGTGTTAACACCATAATGTATTTATCATTTTTAAAACAGTAAACCATATGCTGAATTACATGTAGAGAGCAACACTAAGAGTTCACTGCTGAAGGCTTCCTTCCCCTGTCCTGAGAGTATGACAAATTCTCCTATCTCAGAAGCTGAAGGGAAAAAGGCAAATATCTTCTGGGATGTCCAAAACAGCTCAGGCACAACTCCCAGTGTCCTGTTTCTGAAATACAAGTCACCTGCCCAGTGATTATCAGACACAGAGCCTGACACACACTCCTCCAGCTCTGAGGCCCTGATGTTCCCACCAGCCACAGCACAGGGCAGTGACACTGAACACTGTTAAGTAGTGTCAGGAATCCTAGAATGTTCTGAAGAGAGTTATCCTTTAAACAGAATGTTCTTCTCACCAACTTGAGCTGCCTCGTGTAACCAATACCCTCCTTCTCGCTATTATCTCAATTCCTGAGTCCCTCCACGCACCCAAAAACCCCCAAAGGCCAAAAGCAGCAGAACAGCAGAAGGCTGAGGCTCAGCAGCAGCTTCACCCAAACTGTCACTGTCATTTCATTTCTGTCAGACTTCCTGCCCTGGTGAGGGGCACACAGGGGCTGCCAGGAGCCCCAGCCCCCAGAGAAGCCCCCTGCACACCTGTTGAGCTCCCTGATGGCCCGCAGCCTGCGGATGTAGCGGCGGCAGCTGGGCAGGATGGACAGGTGATGGGCGTGCAGCGTGAGGAAAAAACATTCCGTGGGGAACTTCGGCTCAGAAAATGGAGACGGGTCCCTGTCTGAGAAACAAAAAACAGTAGGGGTGAATAAATTAAAAAATGAACTGCCTTAGCTAGGGTGAGACCTCAAATTCAGCTTTCTTTAAAAACAAGGAAAAGCAGATAACATCAAGAAAAGGGATTTAGGAAAAGGGAATTCTTTGCTGGAGTCAAGTACTTCCATGTACCTCCGTATCAGAAGCACAGTAATGCTTAACATATCTCAGTAAGAGTACTAACAAAGTTCAGCAATCCAGGCTGCAACCTCCTCCATTGTTGCTTTCACTCTTGTCTCATCTGTGGGAAGCTCGATTCGACACCTGGGATGGAATATGTACATGGGATCAACCGTTTCCAGCTTTATCTTCGTACTCAGTTGCTGCAGTACCCAGAGGAAGTTGAGCATGAAGCCATCTGTAGACACCAAACGATCGTCTGTCTGTGGGGTGAGAAAGCACAGGGCTGAGGACAGGAGCTGAGAAGTACAACATCAAAATCCCATCCCTGTGGTTTCACTGGAGCCAGGCCACTCCATATGTGCACTGCTGCTTTTACAGACACTTCACCAGCTGGGAAGGCAGTGTGTTAAACACGGGCAGCTGGAACGATGCCCTCAGAAATGGGGCAGGGCTCAAGAACAAAGCTTTGAACGTGTAATACAGAAGCCCTGTTAATGAAGTGACATCTCAGTTCTAAGAGAGGTAATAAACTGTTAAAATAGGTAAAACAGATTAAATTCAGAAATGGAAAAATGTATTGAAACAAAGACAAGGGCTTCTTGCCTGTGGTAGCAGGCACTCAAAATTCTTTTGTCCTCCATTCCAGACCACCACTGCATGAGCTACGTGGTGCTATTTGTGGCTGGATGAATCACAGGAAGAGCATTTCCCTTTATTTACCTGCATTTGGGCCTTCTTCATGTTGGCATTGACCACGGCTGCCATGTAGCCGAGAGCCGCCTCCCGCGTGTCCCCGTTCAGCAGGATACTGTGCAGGATCTTGAACAGCTCTTGCTGCAATTGCAAGCAAACATCTCTCAGCACCAGGCCTGCTTTCTGATTGTCTGTATTTTTATGTTCTACAAAATCCACAAAACTCAGTAATAACTTCTGTTATAGTCTTATCACCACCTTTATATGCGTATGTTAATTATGACATTAGTTAAACCAAAGATGCAATTACAAGCATAGAGCAACACACTACTAACACAGTATATATTTATTCATCCTTTAACATGACCTGTAACTCATGACTAACTGATCTGATATTTTCTGAATTGGCTTACAGCCTCAGAGAAATATTCGTAGCACTCTAATTTTGATCCCTAACCCATTTCAGCCATATCCTGAAAGATTTGTGGTTTAAGACAGAAGCTAATTTTTTTAGATTATATTCTTCATCTATGTAATGACCAAAAAGCCCACTTTATGCTTTTTTTTTTTAAAGGAATGAGAATACTTACCCTTGCTAATTCCAGGTAATGTTGCAAAGACTGGCTAACAACCCGGGTGTTCTCAAGAGTAATGGCAGGCCCTGAGAAGTACTTTTCAACTACTTTGTTCTGAAAGTAAGATGAATATTGGCAAATGTATTGGAATGTTCTGGGGAAGCAAAAAAACCCCTCACAACAAAAGAACCCCACCATGCTATTGCCAACATCCTTCTGTGACACTTACATCATCTTCAGCAAAGACAGAGAGACTGAAGAAGGCTCCAAGGTAGGAAAGTCTCTGCAGTTCTCTTCCTGCACCTGTGCTTAAAGATTTAGGCAACCACAAGGGCAAAGAGACAACCTAAAAATAGGAGAAACAGCAAGTTCTTCAAAGCTGCTGTGTCAGCCATCCTGCTTTGTCACCTTCCAGAGTCTGCCACACACCCTCGAACCTCCAACACTCACTCATGCTGATGGCAAAATGGAAACATCTCCTCAGTATTCCAGCAACACAAGCAACTCGTGTTTGTCCCAGTTATAATAAATCCTTAGGGTAAAGGACTCCCTCTACCAGCTTCATTTAAACTATTGTTTTGCATGAGATGCTCCAGTAGCTCTTGGTTAGAGTTCTGGAGAGCATTATCAACAGGGATTGTACAATATCACCAAAATAAGTGACATGGTTCTTTTAACTTGGAAAAACTCAAACTGGAGACACTCACCAAACTGCACATGGGGTGTGTTTTCCCAAACTTGATTTCACAAAGTTCACATAGTGCCTATAAAGAAATCCAAGTAAAAATTACTATTTTGAATAATTCTTAACTAACCTGTCTACAATAAATAAGCTTACTATGACAAACTGCTGAAAGAGCAGAACCTTTCTCCCTTGGTCATAGAAAACAACAACAATCATAGTGAGGATATGCAAAAAGAACTAAAGCACACCCTGCTCCCATTTTAGCCTTTACATCTGCTCCAAGTTGTCTCAAAAAAGCCAACATGTCTCACAGGATGACAAATTATTGCACTTATTTCAAGAATTAGCTGTGCAAATTGTTGTTTGCTCAGAACATGACAATGCCTGTGCTGGACTCCTGACCTGCCCCATTAAAACCAGTAACAATAATAAAAAGAGCAATTGTTTAATCCCCACACCAAGGCCTTTGTCTTCTGAATCAGAGTGGAAAAACGTCAGATGAACACAGAACTCGGGAACAAAGAATCCTACCCAAGATCTCCAGCTCACTTTCAACTGCAGCACAGAAAGGAGCAAGCAGTCCTAACAGAGAATTCTGCAAACACAGCTCTGCTGCCTGTCCCACATGTCCTGTGTTACATGTTCTCAGTCTTCAGTTATACTACAGTGAGTAACTACTATTCCATCCTTTTGTGTTGAAGTGTTATCTTGCTTAGAATCTGCATGTTATCAGTGAAGATAAAAGAACTGCTTCTAGAAATGGACAGTCCTTACCATAAGGGGATATTTAAAATTGTCACTATCGAGGGAGCACTCTTTGGAAGCCACAGCCAGGCCTTGTAAAATGGGAATAAAGATCTGTAAAAAAACACAAGTAAATCACTTTACTCAAGAACAGGAAGCAATCAAATGACTCTACTGCCTTGCAAAGCATGAAACGTCTGTTCACTCTTCAAACAGTGCAACTTACACAAAACAAAAACTAAGATTTTTGGTTTTAATTTGTATCAGTTAAGCCTGAAGGCTTTAGAGAGTACTGAAAGCTAAACCCCAACTTGTTTGCTGTAGTCTAAGGATTGGGCTGCTGCTCCAGAAAGTTCTGTGTGTGCTTGGACACAAAGCAAGCACGGGTTCTGTACAGGTGTCCAACGACCTACTGCCCAAATGGGGAATCATTTCTTTGTCTGTACACTCGGGGCAATAACACAGCTCTGATTTTGCACGACGTGTAAGTTGGTAAAGATCATAAGCAGCAGTCAAGGGTTGTTAAGAAAGAGGAAGTGACTTAACAGGAACTTATTAATCAGAAGTAATTATACCCATTTAGTAAATCCCCATGGCACAGTTCTCACAACTACACCCTCACAAAATAAACCCATAGTAATTTTACAACAACAACAGGAGTCCCACTGAATTTTAAAGTATATTGTGTCGCTCCTGTGAAGAGACAAAAAAAATATTATTAAATCACATTCCAGGAAAGCACTATACAGGTGGCCATGTGCTTCAGCTCCAGGAATGCTTCTCTTCTCCAGGGCAGGACCTCTAACACTTTTACAACTGCTTTCTGTCAGTCTTAAATGTACTTTCAACTACATCAACCTTTACTAAAAGGAGTCCAGACAGAAACATAAATCATTAACAGTTACTTGCACTACACATAAAAATTATCTAATGTCATTCTTTGCAGAACTGGAAGGGTCAAATGCCATTTCAAAGGCCCCTTTACAGCCAAATCACACCATGCTGTGGGAGTGCTAATTAGAGACAATTACAACCTTACTGATCTGCTTTACAGTATGCAGGCTAAAAGTTTGCTAGTTTTGTGTCTTAATTATTTATCATCTCAGTGAGCTACTCTGACACACAGAACAGACCATCTCATGCTCCCCAGACATTTCCTCTGTAAGCATGAAGAATTACTGGACTAGGATTTGTAAAATGCTCTTAGCACCTTAGATACAAACTATTAAAGATGCAAAGAAGGGTAAAGATTGCAAGATGGAAAACACCATAAATCTGAGTAGGATTACAGAAGATTGCTGTCCTAACATGTACATTTTTAGGAACTTTGTATAAAAGGATGAAAACCAAGATCAATATTGCAATATATGCCTGCACATTCAAGCAGTCCACTCCTAGGTTAGTGTTGTTGCTCATTAGCAAATGCACTTTTAATACTTAGAACCAGCAAATACTGAAAGTCAGCCTTTTCCACAAATGCTAAATGAGTTTAAAAAAGAACAAAACCAAACTCCAATTGCTTTAACAGGCTGCTAGTCCTAGAGCTAATGGGTAGAGGACAACAAGACACTGACTAAATCTGTCTGGGAATCCCTTCTCTTGGATATGCAAACTATAAAACCATGTGCCACAGCTTTTACCTATGCCTTACCTGTTTGAACACCTCTTCATCCTGGTAAGTTGTTCTCACCAATTCTTGAATGAAGCCAAATGGGAGATTCCTACACAGCATATATGGTACCAGCAAAGACTGCTGCTGCAATGACCTTGATTTGTATTAAAAAAGAAAATTAAAATCTACTGATTATCTGCAGTAATATTGGCCAAAACGTCAGAGCAGTCACAGCAAGGATGTGTGTGCAAGCACATCATCAATGTCTGGATGCACCTATTGCTCTCACAGGTAACTGATCCTGTCTGCTCTCGTTACTTGGGGAAAGGTTATTCTCAAACAGATGCTGCTGCCAACATCACACTTCACTTAACGAGGCTGGAATCTTCTCTTAGGAATTGGTTGCTCCTTCTACCCCCTCTAATAAAAAAACCAAACCCTTTGTTAAGCTCAGCTGGTGAAGGAACAACATTTTTACATGTGTTTTTCCAGATGAAAGAAGAACATGACATTGGTCTTTTCTGAATCAATGCAGCCATTACTTTTAACATCACTTTTAACTGCTTCCTAGCATTTTGAGAGGAGTGCCCCTTCTCAGCTCCTGATCCCCATTTACACTGTTCACATCACCCAAAGGCAGTTAGAAAGCACTCAAA
This sequence comes from Aegithalos caudatus, assembly GCA_013389925.1. Lineage (NCBI taxonomy): Eukaryota > Metazoa > Chordata > Aves > Passeriformes > Aegithalidae > Aegithalos > Aegithalos caudatus. The sequence goes on from WEIU01020248.1 coordinate 559,244, forward strand.
CTGCTCCCCACCAACTCACCACTTGTAAAGCAACAAATTATTCCTCTAGCACATAACTGTCCTGCTCCAACAATGACCTGAGCTTTCTTATCTAATCCTCAGAAGGAAGAAAGGATCCTGGGGCAGCCTGTCATGGTCAACATCAGCTGGATTTACCTTGGTTGTGTTAAGGATCCCTGTAGCACCAAAGCAGCGTGGGAAATGCACTGGGATCGGATGTTGCTCAGTAACTGGCTAACTGTTGGCTGGCTACACATCTGATAAAAAGAACTTTATTTTAATACAAATCAGAAATTAAATACACAACACACAGGAAAGATGATAAATTTATTTGTGCAGTATAAATGTAATAAGCACACTAAGATTAGAACTACTCCAGTTAAAACCTTCCAAATTATATATAAATAGTGTTGGTTGGGGTTTTATTTCCCCAGAAGCAAGAGCTTGGAGTAGAATACAGAACACTGACAGGGAGCTGCTCTCACAAAAATGTTTTACATAGAATAAACTGAGATAAAATGTAGTAGATCGAAAGGGAAAGGATGATTTCTAAGAGTGCTTGTTTAAGAGAATTAAAATATATGCATCACTCAGATTTGATGAATTAACGAGAGTTGAAGGGCCCCAATAAATTCAATAAATCTATTTCTGTAACAAAGCCATTAAGAAGAAGTATCATTCCCACCAACTTTCCCCTCTAATGAGTCAGAGGAGTGTTTGTGACAGCACTGACACAACCTCACTCATCTGAAACATACCTTTGGTGCTTTTCTCTCCTCTATTCCAACCCTGTCAAAACACTCAATGAGGTAGTTCAGCATCTCTGTCTCCTTACAGTTCTCAATGGTGAAGTGGTCACTGCAGGAATCGGAAACACTCGAGCTGCCAGAGCCTCCCACACTTCAAAACACACAAAAAGCAGAAACAAAGCATTCAGTGGAGTTCTTCACTTGTGCACAACCAATCCATGAGCACTCCTCTGTCAATGCTCTGAACACTGCATCCCATCACACACATGGCTCAGTGATTTGGGTCCTTTCTGTGATAATTCAGGTCATTTCTGGGACTTATGGAGAGCTTGTCCAGCTCTGGAAGTTCAGAGCTGTAAATGACTTATTAAGTAAGTCCCTGAAGGACAGCCACAAGGGGCATAACTCAGATGGCAATCACTAAATCCTGGTCTCACAATGCAGCCAGAAAACAAACAGCCTTTGAGTGGTACCTGACACTCAGGACACCACAACCCTTCCTTTGGAACTCCACTCAAAACGGCAGAAACGTCCAAATTCTGTTAACTCCACCAAAGCCCAGGAGGCAGGAGCCTCCCACTGCTGAGGAGAGACCTGGGCTGACAGACTGACACAACCACTTTCGGTGCTCTAAGGAAGAAGAATCAATAAAACAGAGGCAATAGAGCCAAGCTGCTGCTGCTTTTGACACTCCCTCATTCAGGATCATTTCATTTCAACTCCGTTCATTTCAGTTCAGTAAAATACATCATTTCATTAAGTGGCACAGCCTCAGTGGGGAATAGAAAACACTGATACTGTAAACACAAAAACTAAACCCACAAAACCAAAACCATCCTCGAGATGAGAGAAATTGAACACAAAAGTGAGAACAGACCCACAACTCTGAATCCCAGACTTGTTATCTCAACAAAGCTCTTCTCTACACAACAGCTTGCCAAAGCTAATTAAAAGCAACATCCTCATTTTACAGAAGAGACTAAAACATTATATATTCACTTTATGTAAATGAAATCTAAAACCCAGCAATTACTTGGATGGTCTGCTGCAATTCTCAAAGAAAAGTCTGTGTACAGTCAGAATAGATTTGAATGAAGACCAATTTATAAGCCCCAGATCTTAAACTGAAAAATAAGACTACTGGTTTCCTTAAATGCACTTCTAAAAAATGTATTTAAAATTACAAACTGGAACTGGAATTTTCTCTAAACTGTAAAATAATTTACATTTCTATAATTGAGCCATACAAATCTGTTGTGCAAACTTTACAGTCCAACCAATAAGTCCAGGAAAGGTTATTACTGTTCACATGCTGAGCTACCAGATGCTTAAGAAAAACAACATTCTAATAGCAGCAATCTCTGCTTGCAGAGAGATATTTTCAGTTATTCAATTAAAACTAATCCATGTAAAACACAGCTCTATTGAAATAGTGCTCAGTAACCACAAAATCATGCACATGGGGGTTTTTTAATGGTCTCTTTTTTAAACCTCTTGGCTTCTCATATCCAGCTTAAAAAATACTCTTTTAAGAACATAAATTTATATGAAAACATACTAGTTCTACAGTTATTCTGCTACAGATTTCACTGCAGCAGTAACTCCAACTATTCTAACACAAAGCTCATACCTCCTTCACACACATTGAATGCCTTGGTGTTTTCAGTTGTGCATAGTTGTACAGCCACTGTGTTTATATTCTAACAACTTACTGCTGACTGCAAAATGCCAGGACACAATAAACACACTAAAACCCCAGCAGCAGAAACCCTAGCCAAAGCTTGGCAACTCAATCCAACATTTGGATTGAATCACCAACAGGATAAAAACTAAACAAAACAGTAGGGAAAATAATCCTCAATTCCACATACACAAAGCCCTCCTCCAGCTGTGTTATCAAGTTCACTCTCCTGAAATCAGACTGGATTGGACAGGAGGAGATGGTACCTGGTGCATGTTAACCCCTGTCCTCACTTGCCAGTTTCCCATAGGAAAACATGCACATGATGTCTCAGGGATTTCAAATGACAGCCACAGGCCAATACTGTTCCTTCTACTCACACAGCCCAAGAGCAGCTCCACTCAAACCTCATCTGAGAGCCACGTTCATTAGGCCTAGAAGATTATGATGAACATTTCCCTTAGTCATGTTCCAAAGGAGAGCTGACTGCACTCATTACACCTCTACACACCAACCTAACGAGCCAGCCAAGCCACATCCTCGGCTTCAGTAGTTCCCCAAATTACTTTGAAGATCACTACACAGGCTGTTAGTTCCTAAACAACCAAACATGCAGGTTACATTCTCTTTCTCCAATACCTGGACCCAAACTGGACACAAGAAAAATCATCGTCTTCATTTTCTTCATCACTACTGTCCTCAGATACATCAGAAACAGCAAGAAGGAGGAGGGAGAAGGGGTTCTCGTATAAACTACCACAACAAAAATGGAAAAGGCCATCAGACTTTTTAAGCCAGAAGGTCTTTTTAGGTCTGTCAAAAATCATCTTGTCTAAACATGCAGACAACTGGTAACTCGGTGTTAGTGAAACCAGGGCCATACTAACATGCTCTGTTACACTACTGCAAGTTATTCAGGTGTCATAAACACCACGTGCTTACAACACAAAAATTGAAAAAGAATTTTTGAGACCAAATAAACATTATGGCTGAAGTGGAATGTTTAGACCTGACTGAATAATAAATATTACAATTCCAAACTAATGACTTTAAAGCTGTGGTCTCAAAACCATGTGCCTTTGTTTCTCCCTCCTGCAGGAATAAGGGATTCCAGGAACAGCCAAGAGAGGAAGAGCAGTGGTACTTAGCCTGGCATTCTGAAATATGCTGATCTGTAATTTAATTCTGTGCACCAGGGAATCTAATCCAACCCAGTCCAGCAAGTAACAGCACTCAACAAATTAACCAAGGCCCTACCGAGGAAACTGATTTTGGAGCAGGAGTTTTATGTGGTTTACCATCCAGCAGCAGCAACTGAACAGAAAGGTTATGGTTTAACTGGAATGGATCAATGAAGAGGAGGAAACTAAAACCTCATTGCTACCCTTAAAGTAATTACATCACACCTCAGATGCACACAAGCAGGTCAGAGACACCTGGTTAGCAAGCCAAGGTATTAGCACAAACCCAAAGGCAGAAATCAGCTGGGGTGAGTAGTGTGAGCTCAGCACAAAGGTGAGTTGTTCCACAGCGCGGGCTGGTGCCACAGCCTGCGGAGCACACACCAAACACACTCTGCTCTGCAGCAGTACCTAGGAGGAATCCTGCTCTGAGAGGAGGGACGCCTGAGCGGGGCACCGGCTGAAGCAGGGAACAGAGGCGGCCCCGCGGCTGCAGGGCTGTGTCTGGCAGCGAGGGCTGGCACTGGCACTGGCACTGCCACAGGGCTGAGGGCTGGCACTGCCACAGGGCTGAGGGCTGGCATTGGCACTGGCACTGCCACAGGGCTGAGGGCTGGCATTG
>WEIU01020248.1:586189-596963 GCA_013389925.1 Aegithalos caudatus
CGGGGTTCCTCTGCCGAGCCCGGGGTTCCTCTGCAGAGTTCGGGGTTCCTCTGCAGAGCCCGGGGTTCCTCTGCAGAGCCCGGGGTTCCTCTGCAGAGTTCGGGGTTCCTCTGCCGAGCCCGGGGTTCCTCTGCAGAGCCCGGGGTTCCTCTGCAGAGCTCCCGGTTCCTCTCCATAGCTGAGGTGCCCTCAGACAGCCGCAGCCGCGCTGTCTCCTCCTGACAGCGTTCCAAGGGGCCGTGGAACAGTCGAATCTTTTGTTTCATAGAGCGGGGCCTCTATTTCAGTAATTGCTGCTCGATCTGACGCTCACTTGATTTTATGTGCCGTGGCTGTTGGAGTTCCTGTGAACCGCCTCTTGCCATGAAGATAATTCTGTACGCCCAGCCTGGCTTTTCTGTGTTTCCACTGCAAGGATCTCCCGGTGTTGTGATTAAACATTCCATCAGCAAGATGTTGCATGATTTTAATATTTATTTAAAATATGTTTTAAGTTGTTGATACAAACAATAAAACGTACTTTTTCTTAGGAGTGCCATGTAAAAACATTTACATATGAAAACAGAAAATGGCTTCAAGAGGAACAACAGAGACCAGTAAACTAAAACAAAACTTGGAAGAGCAGTTGGACAGATTAATGCAGCAACTTCAAGATCTGGAAGAATGCAGGTAATAAAAATAGTAGCTTTCCTCTTATATGGTAGTATTTTTCTTAAGTGGTTGGCAGAAGAAGGTGGTACCTTTCAAAAATCGGGGGGTGGGGCTTATTTATTTTTGTGCCTTGCTGTGGCTTTCTGTTTTTAAATTAGGTAGGATAAGCAGTAAAAATTACTTTTAAAAACCTTTATCAACATTGTCTTATATATCGCAGAAAAATGCAAGCAGAAATACTCAGTATTTTCTTTGAAATGTTATATTTCAGTGTGACTTTTCGTAGCTGTTCACAAAAATCAGAATTTTTCTATGGGATTTTAATAGCAGTGAACAAACAGCTTTTGTGGCTCTTCTGGTTTATCTCATAATTGTGGATGCCTGGGGGTTTTTGCATTGTTTTCTTTTTAGTTTGTCTAACATTTCATGTGATTTTGTATTAGTCTTCTGTGGGTTGATACAATTTGAGAGTGTGAATTATCAAGAAGGTTGGGCTTTTATCTGTTTTAATAACTGCAGTTAAACACCCTGTGTTGAGATGCTTTCTCTAGTTCCAGCTTGTCCAAGCAGTATGCATCTTTTTCAAGAACAGTTGGAAGTGCTGAGGGGTGGTGGTGCTGTTCTGGGAACTGGGCAAGGTTTAGGCAGCAGGATCAGTTATTCCTAAGTGCATGGCTTTGGGTGAGGAGATAGGCTTCTGAGATCATCTCATTCACTGGAGCTTTGGGCAAGACAATCCTACCACATATTTCTGTTGAGATCCAAAAACACTTGTAAATACTGCTGCAGGTGTGGGTATCTTGTTTATCATTGGGGCTGTTCTGTTCTCAGTGACTGTACAACCACGCAGGTGGCTGGGGGGGCTGCAAACCCAAGCAAACCCAAACAAACCCAAACAAACCCAACCAACCCAAACAAACCCAACCAACCCAAGCAATGCAGGAGCTGAGAGGCCCAGAGCAGAGCAGTCTGCAGAGATGGGAACTCCTCGGTGCTGCCTGGGGAACCAAGCTCCCTGATATGGCCTTTGCTCCATGGGATGGCTCAGGGTAAATCCTGGGAATGAATTAATGTGTCTTCTTGGGGCCTCCCTAGAGAGGAGCTGGATGCAGATGAGTACGAAGAGACCAAAAAAGAAACTCTAGAGCAGCTGAGTGAGTTCAATGACTCCCTGAAGAAGATTATGTCTGGAGATATGACTTTGGTGGATGAGCTCAGTGGCATGCAACTGGTAAGGATGACGTGTTGCTAAAAATGTTCTTCTGTCTGGAGCTGATGAAACAGCAAATAGATACAAGTAATTCACTATAATTCTTACATGAAATCTAGATCTATGTAACTAATGTTTTTTGTACTTTAGAACACTTGTATATGTAAAAAAATTGGATAGGTGTCTTCATTTTAAAAGGGGAAAAAATTGGTGAATTAAAGCCTTAACACTGTAGGAAATTAAGACTTGGACAGTAATGAAAAGTTTCATAGCACTTTCTCAGCACACTTACAATAATTAGAGGATTCTTTACACCCTTCATAAAGGTATTTTTTTTTTTTAATTTTACTTCCATGATTATGAGAAAGAAAGATGAGCTCTGTGTATCAAATGATGCAGAGGATACTAATGATGCTCTCCAGCCTTCATTAATCTGGTCCTGCTGCTGTAGTTTGTGATTCCTGTTTGTCCTGGTCATTCTTACTCTTCTTCTTGCAGGCAATCCAAGCAGCCATCAGCCAAGCATTTAAAACTCCAGAAGTGATTAGAATGTTTGCAAAGAAGCAGCCGAGGCAATTGAGGACAAGGCTGGCAGAGGTGAAGGCTTCTGTTCTACTGCAAAAATTGTTTATTTGAGTTTGTATTGAGAGTGATTCAAGTATGTAATGATTGCAAGGAAAGCACTGAGTGTGCTGGAAAACTTGGTCGTAGAACCCAAAAGAGATGGAGAAGTTCTCTTTCAGAATCTGTTCAGTTTTAAATGTTTATTGAGGTAATGAGGACAACCATGTGCATTTCTTGAGTCACCTTCTATCTCCTGCTTCAAAACAAAAATGGGATTAATGGAGTGAACTGAGGAGACTGCAAATAGAAACTCTGTGATTGTACTGAGGGCTGGAGAGTGCACAATGTTTTAGAGATCTAAAATGAAGGTCCAGAAAAAGTGAAATCAAATGTGATTCCTCCATGTACCAATGATGTGTGAATAAGTGATTTTAAATGATCATCATTCTTTGATAAAAAGAGATCCAAGTTTGGAGAAATCAAGTAAGCTAAGGTTAGGAGTAAAGAGTATTTGCTGAACCTTCAGAAAAACTTTGCAGACATCTTTAAAATCATAGATAGCTCTGTCCCTTACTGCTGTGGGTCTACTACTGATAGTTTTAGGCTGTTGCACTTCTCATGATGTTGTGTTGGATGAAATAATGGAACTCTCACATATTTTGACTTTTTCCCCCCTGGTGTGCAGATGGACAGAGACTTAATGGTTGGGAAGTTGCCACGAGACTTGTACACCCAACAGAAACTGGAAATCCTGACTGCCCTCAGAAAGCTTGGTGAGAAGGTAAGGGACTGGGATGATAGTCAGGTGAAGAGAGTCAATTTAGGAGGAATTAGAAATAATCAAAATAAGAATTTATAATTTTATAAGCAAACAAAAAAATGCAACTTGCTGTTACATTACATAAATGTGCTTCTATTATAATGCCAAACTTACTGAAGCTGAACATGTATCAGATAGTTTGGTACCTTTCTATCAGGCTGTTTCTACATTTAAATACTTCCTTTGGGTGGGCTGTATGCATGAATCACACACCAGCTGCTACAAGGTGATCATATTTATAAAAGCTACAAGTCTTTTATGGCCAGCTACCACCAATTCATCAGGAGCTATCCAAGACCTCTGACATGGATCCAGCTTCACTTTTATAGTGTTGGTTATGCCTACCCCTGGGTATGAGATAAAGAAATTGGAGAGATGAGTGATAAATTCACTGTTGGCCCAGTGATCCATCAGTGGCAGAAAAGCCCTGGGTTTGCCACCAGAGGGAGGAAGAGAAGTTACTTCTGTTTGTGGATGGTACATGAAGAAAATGGGTTGTTGTGCATCTCTCAAGCTTTTTTAGGAAATGAAGGAATATAATGGAAAAGATCAAATGCTGTACTTAAAGGAGCTGCCATCCAAGTAGTTTCCAAAGCAAGGGCTTTCCCTCACAATATTTTATTGCTCGACTGTCAGAGGAAAACAGTGTTTTGTGAATATGTAAAAGCTAGTTAAGTGTGTGCAGTGAGTGCATGGAGCTATCTAATCCTCTTGGAATGAGTTCCTTAGGCCACACCATACAGCCACTTCACCACACTCTGACCTCTATCCCTGTAATCTTTTAAAGTGATCAGTAGCCTGCTGCACACAAGGCTTGCTAGGACAGTGGTCTCACATCTGCTCTGGATGTGAACAATGACAGCAGATATTGCATGTTTGTCTACACAACATTGCAGAATGCTAAGTAGCTGTATGCTTGCTTATAAAGCCAGCAAAGGCAGGTAAGTAATATGTTTTCCTTCTTTCCAACATCATCCTGAATATCTGTACCTGATTTTTATATTTGTAATAAATAAGTGATGCAACACTGTGAGGAGTTTAACAGACCTGCTTTGCTGTAATAAAGATGTGTATCTGAGGCTAATTAAATGAGAGACTTCTAACTTAGAATATCTGAACCTTCCAAATGTAGGTTACTGCTTCATTACTGTAAATATTTTATGGGCATCTGTCACAAGGCATCAGAGCACGTACATAAAAGTAAAATATACATGGGGAAATGTCACTTTAAAGGAAGAGAACCATTTCTAGGTCATTGGCTCTTAACATGGTCAAAGCTGGCAGTGACTGCTTTTTTTTGCTGTCCTCAGTAGATGGTAGGAAGTAAGCTTAGATCTTAGTCCATTACTGTACTGACCATGTGACAAAAAAGTTATTGACACCTTGGCATGGTTTAGGTACACAGGTACAGTGAGACCTTTTAATAAGAAATGGTCACTGGAAATCAACTTGAAACTTGCATGGCCAGGCGTGTCTGACACTGCACATGCTGTCCTGCCTGGGCTGACAGGAGCCAGGGAGGGAAAATTCAGTGCTAGGGGAAGCAGCAAAAATTGAAATTGTGTTTTTGTTTTTGTCTTCAGTATGGTACATAACACTGCCACTTAAAAGCTGCAAATGGGCAATTGCTGTAACCTGTCCTAGCTCATGTAGATGCACAAGTAGACAGGAATATTCACAGTTAAGGTATCAGCTTCACAGTTGTGGCATTTTTTGATCTAGCTCACTGGTGATGATGAGATGTTCTTGTCAACAAATGCTGGTACAGCCCTGAGCCAGTTTGAGAGAGTCTCCACTGACCTCGGTAAGTTTTCATTCCCAGGAACTTCTGATTCCCTTGCCTTTCCATTGAACACTGATTAATAGAAGTATGTCTGGTTCCCCTATGAAAGAGAAAATATGAACAAGAGATTCATGCCATTAAATGTTAATATATGTTTTATTAACAATGAAACTCTGATACACTATCATGAGGAAAAAGTAACACAGCAAATAAATTCAACGCCAAACGCCCACGAAATGCCAAGGGTGCCCATCATGCTGAAGGCTTGAATAATCTGTCTCAGGCAGAGATGCTGCACTTAGAATTAAACACTGATCTTTTTTGCATTAGAGACTCTCTTCAGGAGAGCCTTTTCCTCTGCTTGATGCAGAGAATTTGGCAGTTATTGGAGCATTGTCAAAACACAGCTTTAAAGCCCTCTTCCTGCCATGATTGTCATAGCTCTGATTGTGTGACAGGATCAAGAGTTCAGTTACAAAAGGCATTAAAAAAGCACAACAGTTCATTGTAGCAGTAGCTAAACTGGGATGAAAGAGCTGTGAGTGGCAGGAACGTGCCAGACTAGCTCAGGGTACAGCTGAACCGCCTGGGTGCCCTGGCTTTCAGCTCTGCTCTCCCTGGAGTGTCAGCAAGGTGAGAGCTCTCTCGTGTGTGTGGGGGGATGTTACCAACACCATTCCATGCAAACACAAATCACAGCTCCCCAAGAGAAGCTGGGGAAAAGGGAATTCCATCCCAGCCAGCCCCAGCAGGACATGGCTGCTCTAGACCTGGCAAGCCCGTGTGGGTTTGGGTTTTTTTATTGGCTCAAGTGTTCCAGTTTTCACAGTGTAGGTTTGATCTCGATGGATCTCAAATGTTTTGCTTGATTTAAATTGTATATGAGGTAATTGACAATTTCCACTAATACTTACTGAAAATGCTTTTTCCCCCTCAGGATCAGGAGACAAAGTCTTTGCTCTTGCAAGTGTTGAAGTAGAAAAGGCAAAACAATGAAGAGGTTCGTGAGGCTTGTGTCTCCAGTTATCAGCAGCGTTGGATTTTGGTCATACTGTGTTTGGTTTTTCTATTTCTAACTTGTTGAAAAAAAAACCAACAAAGCATAGCAAAAAACCCAAGCTCTAAACCTCTTGGGTCCTTAACCAGAAGTAAACAGCCTTAAGTGCACTTTGGAACTTTGGTGTCTGTACCCTTTAATAATACAAGCTCTGAGGCTGAACACTAAGTGGAAATCTAAAACAAAAGCATGGTATGACTGTCTTTGGAAAGAGTCAGCTCTTTTGAACTTTTCTGAATGTGTATTTCTCTAACTATTAAAACTTAATGTTTTTGCATGTGGTTGTAGAAGGCGGATCTTTTTAAGAAGCGGTCCTGATGACTTTTTTGGGTGATTCTTCACATTGTCTTAATTTTTGTCTGGACTCCCTGCTAAGTAGTCTGTGCTAGGAAAGCATTGAAGCTTTGGAAAACGGATGTAGTTTTATTGAAATGCCATCTTTCTACAAACTGTTTGCAGAAGACCCAAAATGAGCCTGGCTGCTTGTTTGCCGTGCAGATGAATGAGCCCTTTGTGTCCCTGCCCCACCGAGGACAATGGCAGCGCTGTGGGGAGCCCAATGCAGTGTTTGACCCTGTGTGTTGAGGGGACAGGGAACTGATAGGATGTGGCAATGAGATGCTCTTTCCTGGCTCTTCCTTCAACTCTGGTGTATAACTACACGCTGCTGTTATTGCAGAGGGAGCATGAAATAGCTTGCAAGCAGAAACAAGTTTTAAAAGGAGGGGGGAAGCTCCCGTTGTGTGATCAGTGCAAGCATTGCTCAGTCTCAGTGGTGGTGCTGTGCAGAGGGGAGCCTCTGTGTCTCCCCTGGATCCTGAATGAACTTGGCATAGGAGGATCTGAAATCTCATGTACTTGAAATTTAGCTCAGAGACTAAGTGGGTAGCATAGACTATAAACAGAAAATTAACATGGTCAGTCATTTAGAGTGCACTTACAGGGCATAAATACCCTATAAATTAGTGAGTTTGTCTAATTGTAAGCTAGGACTGGAGTAGACTAGAAAATGTGTTTCTAGACTGTATTTTGCTTTAACAGATATACTTTTGACACCTAGCATTTAAGAAATGAAAGGATATGTGCTATAGACAGCATTGTTTGTTTTTCACTGATAGAACTTTTTTCTCCCTATTTTTAAAAAGCCTTCATTGAGGAGGGGTCTTTTGTCCATTCCAGCAGAACTATTTTCCTGTCTGGGACAGCTTTGTGTTCTCTGACAAAGGCTGATTGCAGCTTCATAGCTGAGAGCAGCTTATTAAAAGGCATTATTAGACTCTGAAATTATGGGAAACAAAAACAGTCTGTGGGGACTGGAGCTGCCTTCTTTTCCTTTCTGCTCATTACTGGTGCTAAGGAACTCTCCCCATCCACCCCCAGCCTGCTTGCAGCATTACTATGTAAATTAAATCTCTCAGCACTCACAAAAAGTTTACAGTACAATGACATGGAAATCTTTTTCATTGTAGTTTGAGAGGTGTAAGTTTCCAGGAGAAACTTTTTTTTTAATTAGTTTGTAAATATTTCAGGATTTTTGCAAATTCCTGTACTGCGGGCAGTTGTAACATTCCAATTAAATTGATCCTTGACTGAACATCTTTCCAATGTCAAGGATCTCTGCTGGTTTAGATGGACAGAGAGGAGACTGAGATCAGTGAGCAGTATTGCAAGATTCAGTGTGTTGGGTCAGACTTCTCAGAAGCTGTGAAAGGTCCCTGACCATGGATGTGATTTAATGAGGAAGCTGCTGCTGATGTGAAGCTGTTCATGTGTTGACCCTCACAGATAGTTTAGTAACCTCTTGAAATAGTTAGATTGATTTCAGGCATAGTAAGTTAATTGGTGTGTTGTGCTAAATATTTTGCTAAATAATCCTGGGATGTACCTTCACCACCATCTCAAATGTTTCTGCAGTGGCTGGACAAAAAAAAAAAAGTCCATAATGTATTTATTATAATAATGATTTCCTCAAATAAAAACTGATAACAAAAGAACAGCTGCTAAATGAAAGCATGGGTTTGTGTTTAACAAACAAGCTTGTGATGTGTGAGTTCCATCCCCAGTTCAGTGTTGGACCTGGGCAGATCACTCATTCTGTACACATCTTTCTTTCCTGGAGTAAAATACAGATTATGATCCTTAAATATCGAGTGCTGTGAAGTTGTTATTGATCATACATTGCTTTGAAGATTAAAAGTGCTTTGTTTTTTTTTGTTTATCATTTTACTTCTGAAATAAGAATTGTGAAGTACAGTAGCTTTAAACACATCAGCAAAGTTCCTAGAGTCCTTTTTTGGCCATATATAACCTCCTTTTTTTTTAATCTTCTTTCTCTATAGAGTGAATTCAGTGATTGTACTGATCTGAAAGAAAAAGTGTTAGAAAATTGAAGCTTCAAATACTCTGTCTCTCTTTCTTCTGTCTTTGACTCCTTGTGTTATTTCCCTTCTTTGATCCTGAATGGAAAAGTAGCAAGTTACCTTTGTGTTGAAGAAAAAAAATACAAGATTTCTTAAGAGATCCCTTAGTTTCTCGTGCTACTTTGCCTGTAAAAGTCAAATTCATTTTGATTGAGAGCTCTGTGTTAATGACACCCTATGGCCAGGCAGTTCAGGCTGTGTCATTAGTGGCCAAAATGGGATTGATGCATGAGTTTGATGGATTTGAATTATCAGACTAAGTCTGACATACAAAAGATTAACAAAAGAAAAGAGATTCCAAACTAAAAACAAGTCCTTCATTGGGTACCACACACATCTTGGAGAGAAAGAGTTTTCATTATTGTTGTGTGTGGTTGAATCATGGATAATGAAAGCAGGGATTGTGTGTGCAGATGCTGCTGGAAGCCCTTAATGAGAGGGAGATGCCAACAAGTACAGAGGCACTTGGAGGGTGGAAGCAGCTGTGCTGTGAAGGAATCCTAAATGAATTTCAGAGCTGGTTAAGAAAAATTGGAGATGAGGAAGGACAGCATGAAGAGAGAATTTTTCTAATTCAAGTAGGGATTTGGAAGAAAAGGTTTCATGAAGTTTTGGCTTTCTAGAATAAACAGCAGCCTTATTAAACAAGAGATTAGAAGCTATTGAAAAGAAAAATCCATTTAATCTGATAGATTTCTGTAAAATAATATTAAGTCTTCATACAATACTTGTAAAAATGTTAGACTTAACCTTTAGATAATTAAACCTCTAACATTCCCTTGCTGAGGGTTAGGTCAAGCAGCATGCTGATTGGGAAGGGAACAGATTTGATCAAGTGGAATTCTACATTCTGTTTGCTTTGGGAGGCTCTGTGCATTCCCATGAGACATGAACAATATTTTACTCTGTCTCTTGCAGAACTAGCATAGTTGTGAGGCCTCTGGAGCATCCATCGTGTCTTAGGATGATACAAGTGACTGATGGCAAGATAATCACCTTGCTTGATAGCTGAACATCTCAGGAAGCTTGAAGGGAATAAACTAAGGTAGGGCAGGAGCTCAATTTTAAGAAAATAAATCTGAAATTCTAGGCTAGAGGAAGTCTTATGGTATCTCTCCCTGCTAAAACCCTTTCTAAATAAATGCAGGATGTTAAATTGATAATCTGTAAGTCTGCATTGCACTGCTGTACAGTCAGCCAGCTGAATTAGGAGAGCTAGACAGGACTTAGTCATAAAATGGTGTTGTGCCCATGATGTTATCAGTAAGGAAATTCATACTATTGCAAGGATGCAAATGATGGCTTAATTATATGCTCCCACTAGCATAAGATGCTTTTAGATCTTTCCCTCAGACTCATGTACTGTGCTAATTAACAGTAATCCAACTGGAGGATCCCAGTGCAATGCTTCTGCATATTTTTTTCAGCTTATGCTGGAGCTCTTATGTTCTTTTCTTAAATAATTAATAATCATTACTGCCTGCTGTGCTGTGGGTATGTGCCAGTGATCTCAGATCCCAGCACATTTGCACCATTCCTGTTCCTGTCAGCGGCTCGGGTTTGCTCTTTGCAGAGGCTTTCATGTTAAGCCCTTCATTAGCTGGCAGTGGGGTTTGGATTTCAGTGGCATCGGGCTTTGATGTCATTAAGTATCAAGCTGTTAAAGGAAGTGCCACCTATTTCATTACTGTGACTATCTTTATGCAATTAAGTTAAGTACCTAGTAGAAAACAGATGCATTTTACTAAATAACGCTTGGTCCACAAAGCTACACATTTGTATCTCCAGGAATGTTTTACTTACCTCGCTGGCCTCACCAATGCACCCTGACAGGAGGCAGGGTTCCTGTTAACCTAGTGGGAAACCATAATGCAGATGAGTGATGGAGCAGGGTGAAGGGCCATTGGTGGCTTCTGGCTTCTTTGGTTTTTAATTAATTCCTCTCTGTGTTCACCGAGGTTTTACACTTCTTCAGTCAATGTAGGTGAAGCATTACTTTATTTTTGAGTGCTTCAATGACCAAATTACCATTTATTCTAGTCGGAGGTTGGCATTTTCTGTACTGCCTGAATTAGCTTCATCTGCACTGGATGTTGCAGTGTCTCCAACTTTCTTAGCGCAGTGTCACTGAGCAGCAGCCCCGTGCCCTGCCGGGATGGCTCCGGGGCGGCACTGGAGGGGACAGCACGGGCCCGGGCCGCTGGGAGGATGTGCCGGCCGAGAGCGGACCGGTGTGTCCCGGGCCAGTGTGTCCCGGGCCGGCGTGTCC
>WEIU01020248.1:597648-612798 GCA_013389925.1 Aegithalos caudatus
CGGCAGGTGCCGCGGGCCCCCGGCGCCGGCTCTGCGAGGGGCAGCGCCGTGTGCCCGCGATGCTCTCGGCATCCCGGCCCACGCCTGCCAAAACGCCTCTCGGACGCTTCCTACCAAAGGGCTTCCCTAGGGGTCATTCGCCTTGGCTAAAGATTGGGTTTCTAGAGCCTCTGAGGCAGCACTCGGTAACTTTCAGTTTACGTGGACGGTATTTGGTGGCACGCGTTAGTTTTTTACCTGTTGGGAAGATGCGTGAGAGAGGGACAGCATCACCCTCCGGATTAGAATGTTTAGTGCTCCAGAGACAGATGAGACATGGTCCTCGGTGCTGCTCAGCACCCAGATGTGCTTCATCAGGGCGTATTTGCCTCTCAGAGTCGGGTTTGCTTTCTCTTCAAGAAGAGAATACTCTGCTCTGTTGTATATCATCTTTTATTTGTCCATTCCTCATCTTGGCATGTTGAGCAGGATGAGCTTTGATGCTCTGTGAGATGAGTGTGAGACATTCTGCAGATGTGAGGATTTAAAAAAAGAAACAAAACACCAAACTCCAGCAGACTTTGGAGGCAAGTCAGGTGTGCTAGTTCACAGTCCTGGTCTGAGCTGGCCCCAGCACGGTGAGAGGCATGTTTAGAGAGTATTTAAGAACATATTTTAAATACATTTACAAAATCCTACTTTTTTTTTTTTTTTTTTTTTTTTATTTTTTTTTTTTTTTTTTTTTTTTTTTTTTTTTTTTNAACTTGCAGGCTTTCAATTTCTTTTGGCCTTGGTTATTTTTGGAGTTCGTGTGTGATTGAAATAGCCTGCTGAAGGAAAACCTCTATGTAAATGGTGAAAAAGTGAGGCTGAATGTACTTCAGGGGGGTTTATTTTGGAAGTATGGGTATTCAAGGTGAGGGAGCATACAGAAAGCTACATATTGCCACTTTAAAAATACAGGGTGGTTTTCTTACCACGCTGCTTTTAGCTGGAAACAGATTTGTCTGGAAAATGGTGACATGTGTACTTCAGATACATTTCTGTTGCTTCACTTTACCCTTAGCCAAAAAAGCATCATCAGTTATTGTATCTTTGGCATCTTGGGAGAAACTGGCAGCTCCCTCAGTAGAATTTGGAGTTGTTGGGGATTTGTGTGCTGTCTTAGTTGGTGTGGTACACAGAAATAATATATCTATGAACACATGCAGGAGCAAAGGACATTTTGGAAAACTTAAGTGGTAATGGGTTGGACCCAAATCTGCTTTAAAGTACTTTTCTCTTTTAGTTCATTGTAAGCATTGCAACAAGTTATGGGAAAGTTACACAGGAGAAAAGTGCTTTCAGGATTCTTCTTGATGTCCAGGTGGGAAGACAGTAAAATCCTGAGCAGGAAAAGCATCCCCTGGGCTGGCAGGAGGCACTGGGATAAATCTGGGATAAATCCCTGTGCCAGCACAGAGCTGGGGCTGCCCTGGCAGGAGCTGTGGGCAGGGGGGGCTCCCAGGGAGCCTCTGGCCCTGCCTTAACAAAATCAGTTCATGCTCGGAGGTGTCACTGGACAGAACATCCTGATGAGTGTTTGGGAAAGCAAGCTCTGAAGCCCAGGTGTATGGGAGAGCTGTAGCTGTACCAGTTTCTGCATCCTTTCCCCATTCAGGGTTAGAGAGTGCTTCACTTTGCAAGAGGAGAGAGATGTTTCCAAAACCATTTGTGTTGTTTTCTAAACAAAACCAAAAGCCAACGGAAGCAAAACGTGGATTTTGTAATTACCAACAATGACTGTGATACATATCTGCTGCCAGAAATTAAAAGTCATCTTGCAGTTGCAGATGGGCAAACAGAGCTAACACCTAAATGTGCCTGATGTGGTTAAGCTCTTCAAGGTTGATGCTTTGCCTAGGAAACAGCTTGCCAGAAATGGATCTATTTATATGTGTTTAATATAAGTTTTTCCTCTCCAAAATGCTTGTCATCTGTAACCAACACAAACATTTATGTTTTTCACTAAGTATTTCAGTTCCTAAGTTGGTTGTTGACTACAAAGCACCCTCATGAGCATCTGACCTAGTTTGAAGCATCAAACATCCACCCAAGTGCTGTGCACAGAGAGGCAAGAGGCTTTGGAAGGCTGCAGTTGGAGATGCTGGGAGAAACTTCCAGGAGAATTTTTTTCCAAAAGGAGGGATTTGGTATTAGAAGTATTTCTATACATACACAGGCCAAACTGTATTTCTTTTTACTGCAGGCTGTCATCAGATTGGATTTCCAGCAGGGCAGAGGCAGCTGTTCCAGCTGCAGCACACCACTGGGTGTAGAAGTGGTGGGGAAAACTGCAATCCTAACAAATGTGCCAAATGTTTATGTCTGGGCTAAAGCTATGGCATGATACAACTGTGGGATTAGTCCCAGTTTTGATGGTGATGTTCACCAAAGATACAAATTATTGAAATGAAAATATTGTCACCTATTTCACATCCATTGTTGGTAATTCAATGGTCTTGCTTCCAAGTTGAAGGGAGAAATTAAATGTAAATGATATGTAAATAGGTCTGAAATGTGCTAAAAACTTTTTTCCAAGTAATTTAACTTCATTTAGAAAAAAAAACCCTACCATTTTGTTCAGTGTTACATCTCTGAGAGTGGAGGACTCTTCCAGTTCTTTCTCCCTTTGAGGAGCTGTGCCCTGTCCATGAGCTTCCACTGGCACGAGGCTGCAGGTGGAGCAGAGTGAGCAGAACTAGAGGTGAGGAGAAATCAAAGATCAGCAAATTAACCAAACCCCATCAGTTAGTACTAGAATAAAGGAGAACACTCTCCTGACTCTCAGATTTATTTTCAGCCTCAGTGTTGAGGAAGCATTATATAACAAATGCTCAAAAAAGTGAGGAAAGCTCATTCTTGTTTCTGCTCACTGCTGGTGATCTGACAGGATATTACAGAGCTTCTGTATGGTTTAAATGTCAGTCTGAATTCAGAAATAGGAGTCATACTTCTTGCTTTTCAGTAAATACATCCAAGGTTTTGCAAGTATCCAATTAGTCAAGCCTATTTCTGTTTTCAAAAATAATAGAGATATTAATGCTATTTAAAAACAAAGCAGCCTAAAAATCTCAAAAAAAAACCCTAATAATTTCAACTTTTTGCATTACTGGAATTCCTGTGCCTGACTAAATAAGCTTCTGCCTGGGGAGCAGAGATGGAGTCAGTAAATTTGTACAGCCATTCCACTTGTCTCAGGACGTTCTGTTTTATTCCATGCATGTCCACAGACAGAGAATTTATTTGATTTTTCAGCAAGCCCATTTTCTCTGTGTTATGAGGGCAGCTAAAAAATCTGGAAACAACTTAAGTAATCAACTCTGTTTATGACCATGACCAAGCTCAGAAACCTTCTGACTCAGTTTATCCTTCCATGAAATTAGTTGACTACTTCACATGAAGGTGGAGATGTTTAATTAAAGTGTAATTGTTTTGCCTCTGAACTCATCCAGGTCCTGATTCAATGCACAGTGAAGTCAGTGAGGAGCTTTTAATTAATTTCCTTGAGCTTTAAATAAGTACACATGGACGTGCACCCTTAAAGGAAATGTGACCTAAATTTTTGCAGTAGAGTTGCTGTAAAGGAGAAATATAAATCCTGAAATAACTTAAGGTGAGCTACTGAAGGAAGGGTTTTGGTAGAACTGAGGAGGGGCTAGTGCAGCTGCAGGGATCTCTGGTGCCTGTTGCCATATTAATGTGATTTTAATGGAGTTTCCTAACTTTGGGTGTGTTGGATCTTATGTGGAAAATGGGAAATTTCTTTGTGCCTTGGCAGCTTGCTCAGTTGGTCGGGGGAGGCAATATCAGACTTCAAGATAAACACAGTTAACTGAATGTTTATGCAAAACCAATCAGCAGTAACACTTAAAATATAATTAACTTTAAGAGTTGGGGCCAAATTGAGAAAAATAGCAGCATTCACATCTTCTTAGCTGCCTTTTTTTCAGGAATGTCTGTGGATGCCAAGTAATACTCGTTGGTTTATGTGGAATTTGTGAAAGGTTTTGCTGAACTTCAGAGGTCAGAAACATCACGTTTTGCTAAACAGAGCTTTTATTGCTGAAATCTTGGTCAGCAGCTACAATGAACTTGGTAAAATAAACCTTTCACAATTCACATCAAACTGCAACCATTCTCTGACTGTTTCACTGTCAAGGTTCTTAATTCACTAACTTGTGCAGAATACATTTTAATCTTTATAAAGTGCTGTGTGTGAAGTTGCACACGTCAGGCACTACAGTTTTGGCCCCTTGTTTTTCAGGTATTCATTTCACTGCTCTGTTTTAGATGTGACTGCAGTCAGCTCCTTCCTTTTGTTGAGCAGATAACCATGACAGAGCTGTATCTAATGGTGCTTATGGTTTGGGAGCTGCAGAAATGTGGCTGCATTTCCAGTCATTCTCTTTGCCCATTCTGCCTTAAATTGGTGGTGGCTGGGTGCAGTTCTGCTCTTGGGAATTCCTGCAGTGCCCTGGGATACTGAATGGTTTAGACTTGTGGCAAAATCAAAAATCAGCCACGCTCAAGCATTGTTGTCAATGGTCTCTGGGCTAACTGCTGTTGGGACTATTATTATGTATTGGAGTTTGATGAATCTAAATTAATATTTTTACATATGGTTGCCTTTAACATATGTGTGTTCTGCTTGCCTGTGATGCTTCCATTGTGCTCAGGGGATGAATCAGCCCCAGAACCCTTGAGGCCCTGCAGTGCCTGGGCTCTTTCCCTGCAGCCCACGTGTGTCTGGTCAGGGCTGGGGGGGCTCTGCAGCTCTCAGACCCCTGACCTCAGCAGCTTTGTGTCACAGGCTCCTGTGCTTAAGGTAATATTCAGAATTGTGGCTAGGCAGGAAGGAAATTGCATCCCTTTTCCTGAGAAATAGGAATTCTCTCGAAGGCAAGATTTCCTTCCTTGCAATCCCACTTGGGCAAAACATAGGGAAAGCAAAATGTCCGTGGTAAAATTGGTGTGTAATTAGGAATTTGGTTTAAACTAATGAATGTTAGAAGTCCTCTCAAAACTGACAAGGACTTTTTTCCTTCCTCCCTCCTCTCTCCTTCAGACACCTTTGCAGCACAGTCTTGTTTGGTGACCTAAGAAGGGAACAAAAATCCTTTTCTTGTGCTTTTTGTTTCTACTAAGTCCTTCAGAGTTGAGAGAAGCTGGCATACTTGGCATACTCTGAGACCAACCTGTGGCACACCAGCCAGGAAAAGTCTCCTGGATTATTATTTTATGAAGTTCTTGGGAGCAGGAATCTCTTGCCCATATTATCCAGTGGCACTGCTGGTCACTGAGGAGGCAGAGTTTGTGTTCTGGTTAGTCCCAAAGAGATGTGGAGGCATGCAGGCATAGACAAAGAGCCATTAATTCTTAGTTCAGCTCACAGCAAGAGCTATTAATAATAGAGCTCTTTAAATGGTTTTGAAAATTAAACCTTGATTCGGAATTGAAACCTCTTCTTTGCTTTTTTTGGTTTTTCAGAGCATCCATAGGGAAAGCAGCACAGAAGTTTTGGGGTTTTTTTTTTTTTTCCTAAAGAGGCAAGATAACTAGGTGGCATAAAGGCTGTGTTTGTCACATTTTACAGCAAATTTTATTGACATGTGAGGGCAGAACACTACTTCATGTTGTTGTCCAATGGTTACCCAATTTTGGTAGTAAAGAACTATTAATCTGAGAGTCTGTGGTCCTAGGAATGTACTTTGATACACTGTTACAAAATACTAAAATGCTAAGTAGTCACCAGCCTAATAACAGCTCACATTTTAATTGCTTTTAAAAAAATCTAGTTAGCCATAATCTTTCTACTATAAAAGATTCATAGGCATTTGCAGTGTGAAATGTCTGTGACCTGGCAATCATGATGTTCACATGGCAGTAAAAATTAGAGAGCAGCACAGTGAGCTGTAAGAGAGCTCCCACTAATACCTGGCTGGCTGTAGATCCTGTGTTGATGAGTACCATGCCTAGAAATATATAAATATATATAGATAAATGTAGATATATCCACACACAGAGTGGAGAGAATGCCTTTGTGAGCCACCACTTGTGATCTCTGCCATTTCAGGTGAAATGCACCCAGCATTGTGTGCTGGGGCTGGGAGAATTTGGTCACCCCAGCACAGGGAGCTCAACTCCAGAAATGGCACCTCTGGTCTTTGGAAGCTTTTACTGTATGATTGTGAATTGAAATTCAATGTCATTGTTATTTTAACTGCTTACAGACACTTACTGCAGTTTTTCCTGTTGTCAGTTAGGATTTTGCCTGTTCTGATGGAGGGTTTGTGCCCTAGGATGACCTAGAGCAGGGAGGCTGGACCTGATCAGCCACTCTTCCCTCCAACATCAACCAGTTTGATTCTGTGATTTTAGACTGTTCACTTTTCATTTATGAATAGTTAATAGTGTCACTTGCCTTTTCATTAAAGTTGCCTGAAACATCAAATTTTTGCACTAGATGCAGTTCAATATCAGATATCTGAATATGAGTAAACTGTTAATGACACTGGCTGGGAACATACTGAAGTTCTTCACCATTAGCAGTGCTGGTAATTCTGACAGTCCTCATGGATGTTTCTGTTTCCTGTTCCATTTGAGAATTGCTGAAGAGGCAGAAAAAAACATCATTCACTTTGGGCACGTGCACATACCTGCATCAATTTTGACTTTGTACTGTGTGCTTATTTCAGGTCCATGATGAAGAGTGAACCAATATCTTGCTTCTACAGACAAGTAACTCTTCATCCCTGGTTATATTTCATGAGGGCAGGGTGTTTATGTCCCATGTATTGTTATTTTTTACCCTGTTGGCTTTGGCTTCTCTGGTGTAAATGTCCCTATTCAGCAAACCCCAGATTTAGTACTAATGACCTGTAAGTGCTCAGGGATCCTGAGTCTGGTGTTTGTGCAGAGCTGCTTTGAGAGCTTGGCTTTGGTCATAAAACTGATTGGGGTGGCCACAATGAATGGCCCCATGTTCCTTGGGCATGTTTGGGAATTGGCCTTGGCTCAGGTTCTGACCACAGGACAGACCTGGGGACTGTAATTGGTGCCAATAATTAATGGTCAAGGAGTATCACAGCCCACAGGAGTTCCATGGGTATGGATTTGTACAGTGCATGGTGTGCCAGCCTTATAAAATGGGGTGGATGCACTGAAAATCATTTGTTGATTCCTGTAAGGAGTTGGTAATTTTTACCTATTATTGGTGCTCCATTTTTTCACTTGATGTTCCAAGTTAATATCAAGCTATGAAAATAGAGCTGATTTCTCAGAGACAGGAAAAGGCATCTCAAGTTTAAGTCAGTGTGCTGGAAACTTCATTTTCTGTTTCTGAAGCAAAATATTTACAGCTAGATCCATACAAAGCTTTGCTGTACTGTTCTATTTTAATGATGGATGCTGAACACTTTTATAGCAGTGATTCTTCAGTGGGATACCTGGTAGTTAAATTGTTTGCTATCTGTCATTAGTGCCTAATTTCCTGCCTAGGAGATTTGTAGCTTTGTTTTAAATAGGAGAAGAGGTGCCTGAGCCTCTGGCAGATGCCCATGGTTGGGAGGAGAGCAGCACTGTCCCTCCAGCTCTTGGTGACCATTGTGAGTAAAGGACTGGAACATTCTGCTGGAATTGTCTCTTGGACTGGGTGTAATTTGTGTATAAACTGCTGTTTATAAAGGGTTGTCACTTTTTAAAGAATTTTTGACACATTCATCTTTGAAGTGTGAATACCTTTGTGAAATGAAAGGCTTTTTTTCAGGTTTTGTTGCTGTTACTACGTTTAATTTCAGAGGCTTCAAGTTGACTGGCATGAACTACCTAAAACCCTGTGCTGCCTCTTTTAACTGTGTGAGATGTGAGAGGTGTCTTCTCCTTGAGAAAAGGGAGGGAAATCATCTGGTTTGTGTGTGCCTGAAGGTCAGGAGGCAAATTTTAATTTCATGAAAGTAGTGATTATGAGAGTAGGATTTTAAAAATTTGTTTTTTAAGCCAGCTTGGGCATTGATGTGAGCACTGTTTTGGAATATTGGGAAGCTCTGTGGAATGCACTTCATGGCTACTTTTGAAGTCCGTTTTGAAGCTCTGGAAGGTGATCCAGCAGTGGGGAGAAAAAGCCCTGCTTGTGTTCATAAATGTTTCATTAATAAATGGCAGTGTGTGTTTCCTGGCCTTCCTCAAGGAGGAGGACTGTAATGTTTCGTTAAAAATTTAAATCTAACATTTAAGAGATGTGAACCTACCACGGGAGTTCCAGCAGTAAATTGACCTAAATCTGACACTGGGGTTCACATTCTGAAGTCAGCTAAAAGGTAGCACTGAACATAGAAATGAAGACAAAAAAAACCCTGTATTAAATATTTCAGTTCTCACTGTTCACCTATAAATAGGTAGCTGTTATGAATTCTTCATTGTATCCCTCTGGAGATGGGAATTAATCCAGTCTTCCAGCTGCCTGTGACTGAAGGTCATGAGTCACAATGAATTAGAGGAAAATTTGTAGCAGGGTTTTTGCAGACTCTGGTTCCTGACTTCAGGTTTCAGGCTCCAGCTTGGAAGGTTTTTTGGGCTCTAACTGTTCTCTGAAAAATGTCATTTGAAAATTAACAAGGCTTAAATTAGGGGCAGCATCCCCTTGCACTTGCAAGCTTCCCAGTATGACCACGTTGAAGCACTGAAGTGCTCCATGGTGGGAGTGTGGAGGGGAATGGCTTAACCTTGGATAATGGCATCAGAGAGTCAAAGGGACCCTTCCTGCTGCTCTGAACTGCACTTGTGTAGAGCAAAGGGAACCTGCAGTGCTCAGGTTTATTCACCATCACTCCTTAGCTGAGCTTTATAATCCTGTCCCATTAATTGAGGGGTTTAAACTGCCTTCAACAGAACCAGTCAGATTCAACAAAAAAGAAAAAAAAAAAGTTGCTGAACTAACTCCTGTTGGGTTTCTTTTGGCTTTAACTGGAAATGCTACAAGATATTAAAGAGGTAGTCAGCTGTGACAGGTTTTAAAGAACTTGCCAGATGGCTGCTCTAAGTACCCTAAATTATTAGGGCTGAATATGTAAAATACTACATTTTCCAACAGCTTACTGCCTTCTTATTTTCTTCTCCCTTAATTTAGGCTGTGGAGATTCCACAGTTGCACTTTGTGTTTTCCTATACCAGTAAAATGTGGTTGTTAGGAATTTCAGCATTACAGAGGACTACAGTGTTGGGGGGAAAGATGAAATTTGAAGGAACAAAAGCTCATGTTGCTTTCTCATTGCATTAAATAAGCATGGCTTTAAAGCTGAATGGGATGCTTAAGTAACTTCCTTTATGCAGAATTTATAAAAATGCATTTTTTTAGTGTGTCTCTTTTTCTGTTGAGATGTGAATTTTTTGCTTATTTAAAAAGATGACAGGAGAGGGAAATCAGAATAATTGAACTGATGAAGTGATCTGTGGCATTGTCCAGCAGAAAGTTCCTTCCAGGTTTTGAATTCATACCAGTGTAGGTGGAAGTGAAGGAAATGAAGTTACAAATCTGTAATTTTCAGTTGCTGTGTGTTGGAATCTTCTTCTGAAGGCGTTCAGTCAAAACAGTTCTTGCTTGAGCCTCTTGCTGAGGCTTGAGTTTCCTGAGGAGCTGTTTCCATCTGTTGGTAAAACAGACAAGTGAAACTGAGATTGAGTACAGATTTCTCCTGTCTGCATTTTTTTGAAGTGAAACCCCAGTAGCTGATGTTCTAAACCTAGTTAGCAAAAAGGGATAAAAGGGAAGGCTAACTGCAGTTAACAGTGTTTTTTCACTATGTACTGTTGTGTCTGGGCTCAGTGATTGAAGAGAAAGCCACCCTGGTCTTTTAATTCATTTTTTTCAGAAGAAATATATTCTATTTTCGTTAGAGACTTTTCAGAACGAGTAACCATGAGAAGAGATGAGGAAGTATCCCTTAATGCTAGTGGGAAAATTGGAATTACTTACTGCTTTACTTGACCAATGCCCTTGTAAAGTAGCCCAGGTGTTTGGAGGTGTAGAAGCACCTAAACCTTCTCATTCCAAACCCACATCTGGGCTCCTCTGCCCTGCCAGGACCTGCAGCCTCAGTGAGCAGTGGAAGCTTTGCCAGGGGCCAGGCTTGCCCAGCCTTTCCCCAGCCCTGCAGAGGGTTTGGAAGGAGACAGGTGGGGATGGCAGGCATTCCTGCCTCTGCCCACTCCACATGTTGGGCCTTGCTGAGCTGAAGGAATTCCTGGGATCCTCAGGCTGGGCTGCAGGACAGCTTTCCCATCTGTTCTGGCTGACCTCCTCTACTGCTGGCCAAAGGGGGGGAGTGTTTTCAAACTCAGATTCATTGCTTTGGCAGAGCTGGGCTGGCAGTGTTGGCTGTAATATGTAGATCTTTGTTGTTTATTCTTCTGTCATGTGAATCATCTTAAAAATAAATGGGAACTAAATTTCATTGCCTGTGCCTGGCAAACAAGGGAGAATTAGGTGACCCAATTATGTCTATTTGCAGTGTGCTGGATGCAGCAGGACAAGCTTGAAGCATTTAGTCTTTTAACACAGTTTAGTGAAGAATGCAATCATTTCTGACTAACCCTGCAGCTTTTGAAATGCTCAGGTCAGTCTTTGTGAGAAAGGAAGGGAGAACTGGCATTGGAGGGGAGTAGATCCACCTTTAGCTGCCAGAGGTAAGCACGAGCAGCCCAAACTTTCCTCTTGGCTCTGCACATCTGCCTCACCCTTACCTGGAGAGACCAGTTCCAGATCTGATAGAGCAGTGCATTCTCTATGGCTTCAGCAGCCTTTGGCCTCCCTTCCTGCAGTGCCAGCTTCCCAGAAATTCAGCTGAGATCCCATCACTTCTTTGCTGAGGCCAGGATCTATCAGTTGGGTTTTATGCTGAAAGCTTCCTAAAGAATGCAAAGCTTGAATGCAATTCATTCTCAAGTGATTGAGAATGTCACTGGCATGGTCAGGGTGGAAATCTTGCAGCTAAGAACAGCTGGATTTTAAAACACTTTAAACATAAAAAGGTTCTCATGTTTAACAGCTCCAGACAAGGGTGCAGTTTTATGAATTTTACCTAGGCTGTGTTCTAAAGCAGACTGGGAGTGAAGGTGCATTGAGTTAAGGATCTTTCTGAGCTTCAGCTGAGTATATCCTGTAATTCTTTGCTCATTTGTTTTCACAGGGCAGTGTCCTCGTACATTTTTCCCAGCTCCAATCCCTGCTCAGGACTGAACACGTGGATTATCTGATCTCCTGTGGTTTCTAGAAGCAGGTATGTTGGCACTGGGATCTGCTGTTCTGCTGGATGGGGATGGGGCACTGACCACTCACCCATATGCCAGGATTTGTGGGGACAGGTAAATGCTGCTTGAGGAGCATTTCGTAATGTGGAGCACATTAATGTAGCTTTCCAGAGAAAACAAAGTTGATAAGTACTTTGATAAGATTTTTCAGTCCTTCATTTGCAAATGTGGATCATCTTCTGGGCACGGACCAGCTTTGTATGTGGGTTTGGAAATTTTCTCATGTAGCATATGCTGGGTAATGTTGTCATCCTAAACTGTGTCTTCTGAAAGCTTTATGTAACAAGAAAACAGAGATATCCTCACATTTCTCCTGCTGGGTCTCTGCTGTTTTAAGACCTTTGTTTTTCCATTTTGATGCCATTGAGTAGGAAGAGCTGTGGTGGCAGGGTAATTGTGTGGTGTGGGGAGAGCCAAGTCTGCTGCTCTGAAAACTCAGCTTTACCTCTCTGTACATATTTTTTGAGCCCCACTGAGTGCTTTTTTTCCCCCATGCTGCTTACTAATTGTGTGAAGCATTCACTGAATGGGCAGGCTTTAGGATTTTTATCCTTCCTGTTAAATAGGTGACTTCATGACAAACCCATCTTGGCTGAAGGTTCCTTTAGAAGAACCAGGCTTAGATAGGAATTCCCATCACCCCTCTGTGAAGTTTGGAAATTAATAAGCAACTAGAAGACAGTTATGGTGGCAAACAATGAACAGTAACTAAGCCAGGTCTTGTAAAATCTGATGTGCAGGGGAATGCTGAAGTGGGGTCTTCCTCACTGGCATGGGGGCAGCTGTGGCATTTTCCTGGTGCTTGTGGATGGTGCCACCTATTGATATCCCTTCCCTTCTGTTTCAGTTTTAAACAATAGATGTTTTACTCTGTTTCAGCTTCTCTTGAGATTTTTCTTTTCTAAGTTGATTGGTTATTAACACAGCAGCTTCCCTTTTCAAGTACAATATTTTTTGAGAAGTATTTATAATATTAAGGACCAGTCCCAACCTTTCAGACTGACTGGGTGTCTTGATCAATATTTATTGTTTTATCAGTCTCTGGATGTGTACACCTTTATGTCTCTTGCTCACTGTCTTATTTTGTTCATTGCCTTACTTTGGCATCACTTGTTACCCTCAGTAAATTGCCCTGTGGAGTATATGCCTAGTAGCATAATCCAATTTACTTACTTGAGTTGACACTACACAAAATTAGGGGATTGTTTCATTCCCCCTTCAGAGAGCAGTTTGCTGGTCGTGTAAAAACCCCAACTATCATCACCTTGCACATGTACAGGCTGCAGGTTTCCAAGCTGAACCATCTACAGCAAATCAGCTTCATGCAGATCTTCCCACTGAAACATGTTCAAGGAGGACTGGTGATGGATCTTTCTCACTTCTTACTGCTGTTATCTCCATGCTCAGTAATGTGGGTGGCAAAGCCTGTCCCAGCAGCTGCTGCTGAAGTTTGCATTACTTCTGACTCACTCAGGAGGGCCTATGTGTAATTTTAAATGGTTTCCACACCCAGATTGCTTTCCCTTAAAAGTAATAACGAAAATGAAGTGAGAGGAGAGGTTGGTAATGACTCTAGAGTAACATTACTGGGAACAGTGTGTTTGAACCTGCTGGGATACAGCCTTCCCTCTGCAAGCCTTGTGCAGTGTGCTCCCTTCATTGCTGAGGTTCAGGAAATCACATTTATGGGTGGGTGTAGGACCAGACCCAGTTCTGGGAGTGAAAAGTGACTGAAGAATTGTTCTGGAGCCACTTCCCTGAGGTGTGTGTGGTGCAGGAGTGGCTGGGTCACACCTCCATCCACTCCTGGGGGCATGGAATGGTTTGGGTGGGAAGGGCCCTCAGAGCCCCCCAGTGCCACCCCTGCCCTGGCAGGGCCACCTCCCACTGTCCCAGGCTGTCCCCAATTCCAGCCTGGCCTTGGGCACTGCCAGGGATCCGGGGGCAGCCCTAGCTGCTCTGGGCACCCTGTGCCAGGGCCTCACAGGGAGGAATTTCTTCCCAATATCCAATCTGAGCCCACCCTCCCTGAGTGTGAAGCTGTTCCCCCTCGTGCTGTCACTGCAGGCTCCTGGGAGCAGCCTCTCCCCAGCTCCCTTGTGGCACCCTCCAGGTTACATTTCTGCACCACTCAGCACTGGCTCAGTTTGTGGCACTGCTGGAACAGTGTGTTATTTGAAGCACTGGTTTTTTTTTACATTTCAGGTTAAGGTTTTCACTATTGTTGACTTAATAAGCATGGTTCTAAATGGTTTTTAAGAGCAGCTGAAGAGAATGTGTGCATAGTTTTTTGTTGTCGTGGTAAACACCCTGTTGTGGAACTTAAATAATTACCAGATACTTGTATAATAATGTATAATCATGCTTTGTGCTATAGAATTTGGATAGCACGGTCTGTTTATTCCATAACATAATTATTTTTATTAAAATAAGATGCAAAATCTCAGCTTTTAAATGATACTCTTTCCATGCTCCTCTTAGCTCTGCTTTCTCTCCAAAACCGTTTCATAAATTTTAATAACATTTGCAGTAATGCAATGGCCTTTTTATATGATATATAAAGAAAAAAAAAGGAGGAAGACTTAAGAGTTTAGATTTCACACAGCTTTTGTTTAGCCATTGCAGGCTTGATGGCTGTGCATTCTGCATCCTGTTTTCATTCTGCCTGCGCTTATTTATGGAAAAAACCCCAAACCACGGACTCTTCTGTCAGGGTGTTCTTTCATCTAGTTCTTAGAATTCCTTTCCTACCCATGCAGTAACATAACCACAGATAATGAGCTGTGGGGATGTGAACAGGAACCTCTGAGTGTTTCAGTTGCATACGTAAGGCCCACTTTGGCTGCTCACATTTTGAAGGATTTCTCTGGGGAAGGATGTGATTCCTCCCTCTCCCAGGATATTCAGTGATCTGCCCACTGATGGAAAACAGTTATTTTGGAAATGCAACTTTCCCTTCTAGTTTGTCTTTCCCTGATTTTGTATCTGCAGGAAATCCAGGAGCTGGCAGGAGGGGAATGAACCGAGAGGGCGTCCCCGGAAAGAGTCCGGAGGAGATGTACATTCAGCAGAAAGTCAGAGTGCTGCTCATGCTCAGGAAGATGGGATCAAACGTAAGCTGCACTTCCTAGCCCATCTTCTGTGGCTTTTCAGGAACCTTGGGCTAACTGGGGTACTGCTTGTTGAGATGGGCAGGTGATGGTCTGGTTTTAGTGCTGAATTGTCTCGGCCATCCCGGATTTAACTGTCACCACTTAAACACAGTTTGCTTAAATTGTGTTTAAAATTGATTTTTGCTTAAATATTGCAAGGCCTGTGATGCCTGCAACTCCCATACGTAGATAAATGACCATTATTTATTATTGGAAAAAGAGCCAAGCGAAGCAGCTGTTTGAAGGTGACCCTGCCCATGCTGTGCCCTCGCTGGAGGAGTTGCACAAATGAGGGGTGCTGCAGGTGGTGAGGAGCAGGGAGAGGCTGCTGTGGTGCCTGGGAGCTGCTGCTGCAGCGCTGGGGGTGCTTTGCTGGGTGCTGAGGGTCTCCTGTGTGCCCGCAGCTGACGGCCAGCGAGGAGGAGTTCCTGCGCACGTACGCGGGGGTGGTGAACAGCCAGCTGAGCCAGCTGCCCCAGCACTCCATCGACCAGGGTGAGTGCCCCCAGTGCCCTTCTTGTGCCCCCTGTGCCCTTCTTGTGCCCCCTGTGCCCTTCTTGTGCCCCCAGTGCCCTCCCTGTGCTCCTAGTGCTCCCAGTGCCCTCCCAACAGCCAGCTGAGCCAGCTGCCCCAGCACTCCATCGACCAGGGTGAGTGCCCTCAGTGCCCTCCC
>WEIU01020248.1:613181-627146 GCA_013389925.1 Aegithalos caudatus
GTGCCCTTCTTGTGCCCCCTGTGCCCTTCTTGTGCCCCCTGTGCCCTTCTTGTGCCCTCTGTGCCCTCCCTGTGCCCCCAGTGCCCTTCTTGTGCCCTCTGTGCCCTCCCAGTGCCCTCTGTGCCCCCACTGCCCTCCCTGTGCCCCCCCAACAGCCAGCTGAGCCAGCTTCCCCAGCACTCCATCGACCAGGGTGAGTGCCCAGTGCCCTCCCAGTGCCCTTCCAGTGCCTTCCCAGTGCCCTGGACCTGCCTCCCCAGCTGTAGCCTCCTGTCCTTCCAGGGCAGTGTGCCCCTGCTGAAAGCCATCCTGCACTCTGGGATGTGCCAGTGCTGTTAATTCTTTGCAGGAGTCTTGGTGAACAATTGTGTGGAGCTGCTCTGACTCCACCAATCTCTCCTGAGCCCAAATGTTCCTGCTGGATTCCCCTCCCTCCCCTGCACAGCCCTCGTGCCAGATCACATTCATCAAGTGCAGTTTGCTATTGAGGGAAGGTTGTAAGACTCCTGCCAGAAAGAACTGAGCAGAAATTTGGTGTAGATCTGAGACATCTAGAAATCCATTACAAACACAACCTGCACAGACTTGCTGCTGTGCTCATTCCTTGCATAGCTGGGGGCTGATGGAAGTGGATATATTTGAAGAATTCTGAGACAAAATACACAACTTTTCTGCCAGTCTAAAGTGAGAATTTTCCTGTTTCTTGTCAAAAACTGAGGTAGACACATTCAGTTAAGAAAGACTTAGTTACAGTTGGCATTTTTCAGCATTCTCCTTCAAAGGTACATTTTTCACAGTGAAATCTGTGCTGAATTACCTGCAAAGAAAAGGTGATAAAATCAGAAGTCCAGCCAGGGGACACAGATACTTCCTACAGCAGTGCTGAAGCTGCAGTGTGCTCTACAGACAGAAGCAACTAGAATTTATTGCTCAGGACTCTGACTTCCTTAGAAGCCTCTGCAGGTTTCTAGCAGTCAGTAATGCTAATGCTCCTTGCTTGCTGCTGCCTGTACCCTCTGCAGTGTCCTGGGGTCACTGAGACAGGAGGGGCTGAGTAGGAAATTGCTGGGAGTTGGGAATGCCATGGCCTGGGTGTGGGATGTGCCCCCCAAGGGAGATCCCCCATCTCCACTAGATGGCATTGCCCTGTGCTGGAAACCCCTGCAATCCACACACTCACTCTTCTGTTGCTCCAAGATTGCTTAAAGGAATTTTCTTCCCTACTTTTCTGTTTTCATTGAATTTCCTCTGGAGGATTTTTTTTTTCCTTTATGCAGCTTGTCTTACACAACAGCAAAAAGAGGTGTTATTTAGGGAGTAACTTACACCAAGTCAGCACCTCAGTGGATTTCACAGTCTTTTGTTCCACAGTAGGACAGGTTGCTCTAAGCCTGACTTGTCCCTGATGTATCTTTAGAGCCATTTTCCTCCAGCAGGCACAAAAGACACAAAGCTAACTTCACATCCCCATTTTGTACCAACAAACAGAGTGACTTTGTTGACCTGAGAGCTTTGTTAAGGACCTGCAGGTTTCTGTGTGTGCCTGAAAGTGCTGCAGGCTGGCTCCAGTTCTAGGAAGGTTGTTCTGGTATTAACAGTGGCTCATGGAGGCTTTCTTGACAAGAGTGTAGGGGGTGCATGGTGTAGGGGCTGTGATTCCTGCTCAGGGGCTGTAATTCCTGCTCAGGGGCTGTGATTCCTGCTCAGGGGCTGTGATTCCTGCTCAGGGGCTGTGATTCCTGCTCAGGGGCTGTGATTCCTGCTCAGGGGCTGTGATTCCTGCTCAGGCTCTGTAATTTCTGTTCAGGGTCTGTAATTTCTGCTCAGGCTCTGTGGCTCCTGTGTGAGCCCCTTGGTTTGACCACAGGGAGTCACTGCAGCCTCTGTGTGCATTGGCTCAGGATGTGACTGCACTCAAGGAGTTTTTACTGTCCCTGCTGAATTCAGGCTTGTGCCAGAAAGCCTCCATGAGCCACTGTTAATACCAAAACCTCTGACATTTAAAGTTCCTCCGTGAGACTCTGTTTTGTTGTCTGAGGATCCAACAATGGAAGTTAATTTGGATCAAGAAGCGTCTTAGAATATCTCTGTAATTTTTAATCAAGCCTGAAGGCTAAGATTCCTCTTCAGTTATTTTTCTTGGAAGGGATGTGATAACTGAGTGTAATATTAATGTCATGCTCCCATTTTTTGTAAGCGTTTTATTTTTCAGTCATTGTTAACACCTATATGAAAGTGCAAAACCCAGGGTGTTTTTCTTTACTCGGGGAGCTCTTTAGCTGACATCTGTGGAGTGCTTGTTGTTTGTTTTTCTGGCTCCAAGAATAGCTGAGGAACCCTGAGGCATCTCAGTGCAGGCAGTGTGAGAGGGGCTGTGACCCTGAGCTGGTTGGGGATGTTCACACATTGGTCCTGCCTGCATTGCAGCAAGAGCTGAAGCAGCTCACACTTGATGAAATTCAGGCTTTCTCACAGATTTTTGAGTACAAACAAAACACCTCTCAGGATGCTGTATGCACAGGAGCATCTCCTGCATAAGCCCCCCGTTCCCTGTTCCCCAGCTCCTCGCATTTCCAGAGGCTGGGCTGGCTCTGGGCTGGCTGCAGGCGCTGCTCTGGCAGCTCTGGAAATGGAAGCAGTGCAGGGAGGAAGCACGAGATGGGAATTGTGCTGAGACCTGGCTGATTGCAGCTCTGCTGTTCCTATAGCAACAGGAGTGTGCTGCTGGCTCCTGGAGGAAGCTGGTCCCAGGGGGAGGGCAGGGCTGGGATGCAAACACGGGCAGGGCTGGGTGAGAGTGTCCTCTGCTTGGTGGGGCACCAGAACCAGCCCAGGCTGCTGCTGGGCTCCCAGGGCACCTGCTCCTGCCTTGGCAGGTGGTGATGGAGAGTGGAGATGGATCCTCAGACAACAAAACTGCTCAGTGCAGTTTTAGTTTGTTGAACACAAGGCTTGTTTTAATGTGCTGCTGCTCTCAGCAGTGCATGGTGTATTTTTAGAATGCCAGACTAGGATGCTAATACTGGGAATTGCAGGGAAGAGTTAATGTTTAGAAGGTTGTTTCTGGAAGGTGGTTGAAGAAACGTATCTATGCAAAGGTCTTGTGTGAAGTGAAGAATTTCTTTTTTTAAATTTGGCAGCCTTTAGAAATTCCCGACAAGCGAAACCTTCTGATCTCTAAATGCTTTTGGGGTTTAATTAATCCTGCAGGTGACTACAAGCAAATCAGGTGTACACATCTATTTATCATTCCAAGAGCACTTGGAAGCAGCAGCTGTTAGAGCTGTCAGCATCTTCCCTTGTGCTAAGGTGGTGTGGTTTTAATCCAGCCTGTACCCTGCTGGGTTCATGTCCTGTACCCAGGTCCTGGCAGCTCTGGCACCAGCCCCCCTGGGGAAGCTTTTTGCCATGGAGGTGAGCTGGGGACTGAGCTCAGGGCACTGCAGCCTGCCCTGCCCTGCAGTAAAGTCATTTGACCTTCAGCTCATCTTGGCTTGCTAAGACTGAAGAACAAGTGGTGTAAAAGAACTCTAAATGCAGCAATTCAAACAACTGCAACAGGAACATAACCTCAGTGGGATTTTTGTGGAAGTTAGTCACTATTCTAAGATAGAATTGTCACTGTTCTAAGATAGAATAAGCCCACCTGTTAATTATTATTAATTTCTAGGAAGAATGAGGGTGAGAAAGTGTAAGGCAGAAGCAGTGAGAGAAGTATCTGAATGTCTAAAGGTTTGTGGCAGTGAATGCTTTGCTCATAAAAGATGGGGAATATTTCACTGGGTATGTTGTGAGTCTCTGTTTCAGGGTAGAAATGTGTGCCCAGAAAAGGGACAGCTGAGGAGAGAGCAGCTCTATGTATAGAGCAGGTCAGGTAAAAGTGTGCCTTTGTCATTGTTCTATACATTAATTGCTGGAAGTGCAGAGCTCAGGGGAGGATGTGCTCAAAGCAGACGTGCTTCACCATCCCATTGTCTCAGGCACAGGCTCTTGGCCACGTGCAGCTTAACTTTATAACCTGAGCTCTGCTTTTTACATTATTTTACTTGATTAGTAAGAAAACATCCGTTGTGGGAGCCAAGTGGGCCTGCAGGAGCAGCTCTGCTCCCTGGTGCTTGAGGCCCTGCTTTCCCTGGAGCACAGGGAAGGCCAGCTCTGCTCTCTGGCAGGGTCTGTGTCTGTACAGGAGCACAGGCACTGGAGAATTGCTTCATGAGCTGCTTCTTAGCTTCGTTTCCTTTAGCTCTGGGTAGTTTGGGTTGTAGGACAGGGCTGGAACAGAACCTGCTTTTATGCTGAGAAATGTGCATGACCTTTTTGTGGACAAAAGTCAGCCAGGTTCTGTTGCTGGGGGACACCTCCAGAGGTGGCCCTGGGTGGCCTCAGGGAGTTGGGAGCTCGGGGCAGGCAGGAACACGTGGGCTGTGCTGGGCTGCAGCCTCCTTCCCTGTGTGGGAGTGCAAAGGAAACTTGGGAGAATTTTGTTCCCCTCCAGACACTGAGAGGGGAGGCCTGGGGAGAGCAAGGAGCATCTGCTGAGGAATGCAGCTCATCCCTGTGCTGGGTGACTCTGTGATTCTGCACTCCCAGGCACCTCCAGCTGCACCTTCAGGAGATGCCAGGAGCTGCTGGAGCTGCCCCTGCCTCCTTCTGCTGCAGCCTGGGCTTCTCCCCCTGCAGCAGTGAAGGCTTTGTCACAATCCTTGCAGTGAAATCCTTGTTTTTCTTTAGGGGCTGGGAGTTCTTGCGTGTTTTAAAAATCAACAAGGCAGCTTGTTAATTCCGAGCTGGATCCTGGTGCTATATATCATTTATGTTTTGATCAAGGAAGAAACGGTTTGTGCAGGAGATGAAAGGGGAGATGACTGCAGGGCTTCTGAATGCTGGCAAGAGGGTGCATCAGAGCAGTTTTTGATGTAGTTTTATATAAGATAAGGGCCCTACATATGAAAAACAAACTACTACTGCTTGGTCCTTAGTATCTCCTCCTTTGAGTATAACAAATAAATGGTGAAGCGTATAAAAGTGCAGTTGCATTTCATGAGCATTGATTTAGCTTTTAAGCTCATTAGCAATGGGAATTTGCAACCATTTTTTGACCACTTTTCCTGCTGTATTGCAACTGAAGAGCAGATTAGATAACTGAGAAATGGAATTCATATAATGAGAACAGATGTGGCATTTTTATTTGCCTCTTTTACCTTGTGTGCAGGTGTATAGGCAGAAGTTGCTTAGGGCAGAGAACTAAGATTTGCTTCTTGATATGCTTCAGGTAAAAGAATGGAGGAATTTTACATGCTGATGCTCCCTCTGGGTTGAATTTGAACTTTGCAAAGCCCTGGAAGAGGATTCTGTGGAGCTGAGCAGTCACTGGGACAGGCAGTGGTGGTGTTTTTGGCATTCCCTGGTTTGCCATTTGCTTGTGTTGGGTGTGTGGATGTGTAGAATGACACTTTGGGTACTGCATCTCTCCACTGATCTTCCAAGGAGGTAATGATGGCACAGCTTTCCTGTATCCATTGTTGTTGCAGGTGCTGAGGATGTTGTGATGGCATTTTCCAGATCAGAGACAGAAGACAGAAGACAGTAACTACAGGACACCTGAACAACACAGAACTGGAGAGGACAGTGAGATTCCTGAAGATAGAGGAGGATGGCTGAGCATTAATAAGTTCCTCTGCCCACCCTAATTGTTCCTTGGTATTCCTTCTCCTTTGTAATGTTGTTTCCCTTTGCCCAACCCTCAGAATGCATCTCACAGCCATCTATTCCTGTCAGATTTTGCAACTCAGCCGGGCTGTGTTCATTAAGGACAAACCTAAAGGTGTGGTTTTGGTTGGCTCAAAGGGACAGGCTGTGGTTGGATAAAGGAAGGCAATTGTTCAAACTTGACCAATGGAAACCTTTTATCTCACATTTTATTTTACATTTTAAACAAAGTCTCTTGACATCCTACTTCTAAAGAAGCTTTTCATGCTGTGGTGCTTATTTAGGTCAAACTTGTGAATTTGAAGAGGGTTTGATTTGGCTGCATAGAACTGGAAGCAACTTGTGATTGGGTGACAATGCAAAAGCTTTCCCTTCAGTTGGCTTGCAGGTATTTTGCTGACTCCAACATTTTCATTGCAGGAAGCTGATGTTTTGGTGCATTGGTTATTTCTTTATACTTATTGACTTGGGGGGGGAAAAGAAAGACAAATGTGCTTTGCAATATTTATTACATCTCCACACATATAAACGCTTGCTTTTGGGGGGGTTGGTTTGGTTTTTGATTGGCTTTGAAGTCACGGTTTGATTTCCTTTTGGCTGCAGTGTTTCTGATGCAATCAGTTTTTCCATACTCAGCTGCTCTCTGGCCTCGAGCTCTTTTTGGGAGCCATGTGTCAAAGCAGATTTGGTTCAAGGAGTCCACCTGGGAGGGCTGGAGATGCCCAGGCCTGGTGGGCACCGGGGCTGTGCCCCAGCCCTGGCACTCCTGCCTGCCCTGGGGCTGCTCCTGGCTCCCCACTGAGGGGCTGGACGTGCTTGGCAGGAATTGCAGGAGTGAGAGCTGAGGCTGCGACGTGAATTTGCCAAATTTGTGTAGAGAATATGTGAACTTGTTTAAAAATACTGCAGAGTTCCACTTTAACCCTTTGATTGCTGCACAAGGCTAGCTCTCACATTAGGAACAATTCATGGTCATTAACTTAACTCCAGCTCGCACTGGGCTTTAATAAACCGAAGTTTCTGGTCACTTGAAAAATTGTACATGGTTTCCCTCCTTGCAGCTGTTGGTGACAGGGAAGTTCCCTGGATCCTGGGATAACATGTTCTTGAGGCACTGTTCCAGGAGGCAGCAGTGCTGCATGAGGCTGCCCAACACTGAGTGTACAGGTGACACTCTCAGGTTTACTCTCTGCAGCTGCAGGGCCTTAAACACACCCAGAGCTTCACAGGCTGCAAAACCTGCAGTGACATTCCCGAGGTGCACTGACTGTTCAGGAATCTGCACTGCTCCAGCACTGCTGCCTACAACCAAGCACTTCATTTTCTCTCATGTGTGCAGGTGGTTTTTACAAAACTTCTGGATTTTGCTGTGGGTTGCACTGACTTTGAGATGTTTCAGATTCTATTAAAGCTGAACTCAGTTTAATTTACCTGTTCCTGCTTCTTTTCCGATGTTTGTTAATTATTTACAGTAACAATTCTAGAATCTAACTGTGAGAATGTGACCATTTTCATGGCCAGAAATTCTGCTGCCACGATGCTGTTGTGGTCTCAAAATGGGGGAAAGGCTGGAGAGAAACCATGGACTGTCTGCAAAAGAAAGAATTGACTTGTGAGCACAAGGAAGAAATTATCTTGAGCAAATAAATACTGTGTAATGAGAGAACTGTACATCTATTTATGAAAATGCTCCTTTTGTTTCAGTTGCAGCTTTGTAAAGTTCTATGTGAAAGTAAATCTTTTACCCCTTTTTGTTGGGGCCAGATAAGAAATTTCTTTATTAAAATAAAGCAGGAATGAGCCCAAAGGATTCTCTAGGTTTTGACTTGGTTGCCTGAGAAGCACTTTAAAGTGAATTTGGTGCAGAGGGGGGCAGCCCTTACACTGTTAATGGGGGGTCTGTGTGACTGTGGCTGGAGGAAGGGGCTGCTCTGTGCTGGCTCCCAGTGCCAACATTCATCCTCCCTGCCTGCCCATGGCAGCTGAAGCTTTTCAAGAAGAAAAGTGAACTGTTTATGTGGTTTAATCTTTCCACTAAAAATGTAACTCTTGGGAAGGGGGGGAAATACAGTTTTTAATAGCTATTCTTGTTTCATATTGATTTATTACACTGCTCAGCTGCCAAGTGGGAAACACTTGGCTTCACCTTTGAGAAAGACACAGGACATCAGCATGGTGGACTTATTTGTTGTTTGTACAAATTTCTCTAGCTTTGCTGTTGTGCTTTTGCCTTCTCAAGTAAACCATTGCTAATAAAAACCAATAAAAAATGTTTTAGAGGCCAGAGTTGAGCACAGATCTAATTTGAAGTACGTTTGTAACCAGAAAAGGCTTTGTAGTCCAATTATCAACCAGTGCTTAAGGCATTCAGAAAGGGAGTGGAAAAGCTTTAGAGGCATCTTCCAAGAAAAGCACATGCTCTTTGGGTGGTCTTTTGGGGAGAAATGCTCCTTTAGAGATTCAAAATGTGCTATTGTCCTTTTGCTGCCAAGCTGCTCATCTACCTCTCATAACACACTGTGTTTTGCAGAGCTTGAGGAGAAGATTCAGAGCTGAATCCCACCCTTCCTCTCTCCCCAGGTGGGCAGCAGGTGCTGCAGTTGTTGGAAGCTCATTGTGCCTGAGTGTGGCTGTTGTAAATGAAAATGGGGCTCCACCATTCACACAGGCCTTGAGTTTGATTCTCCCAGGTCCTAAAATAAACCCTGGAGTAACAGAACATGTGAGCTGGAGGCACAGCAACACTTTGGAAGGAGACACTGCCTGAAAGAAGCTTGGATCACAAATTAAATTTAAAAAGCTCTTGAGATTTTTTTGTTCCTATTCCTGCCTAAGGTAAGCAGTTACTAGAAGTAACTCCATGGCCTGTGTGAGAGTTTCTATTGCTTGACCATTAAATGTGTTTCAGTTCCACAAAGTGTATTTTCTAATTCACCAGTAGCCTAAATAGTTCTGTTACAGGCTGAAGATTTAATGGCCCATGAAGTAGAATGATCCATCACCCATAGCAGAGATTGTCTAAAATGGGACATTGGGATCATATGTGGGATAAATTCCTATGGTTGTTGAGAATCCCTTACAAGAATAGAAAGAGCATTTCCATGTTTGAAGTTACCAGTGTTCTGCACTGCAAAAAGGAAAAATAAAGGCTAGAAGTTAAAAGCTTTGAATTAAATACATAAAATATGTTAGAAATTATTTAATGAAATACACTGAGTACCCTGGCAGGGAGAGGAATATATGATTTGGATTTGTTTAAGATCAGTCCTTCAGCTTTCTTTTTGCTCTCTTGCCTCCTCAAGAACTGTGGCAGAGCTGACAGCAGAAAAGACTGCAGGGCACTGGGACCAGCAGAAACCAAGAGTGCAGGAGGAACAATTTCTGCAAGTTTAAGGAATCTTGAGTTCTATTCAGTCTGCACAAAAGGAAGTCCTTAGTGAGTAGCATCTTTTCCTCACTGTTACCATCAGAAACAAAGTGTTCCAAAGCTTGGAGTTAATAAAGGGTGTTTAGGAAGCTCCACTGAAGCTGCAGAACAGTTCTTTTGGGTGCAGGAGGAGCAGGAGCAGTGAAGTGCTGCAGGCTTGCTGCCTTGCTGGGATATTTGCTGGAGGCAGTTGATTTTTTTAAGCCACCTGAGAGATGTGGTAAATACAGTCAGAGGTGTGTGCTGTGTGCAGGGTAGCAACCACAGGAAGTAACCTCTGTTTTTCGATTTCTTTGAGGTGAAATGAGCACTGAAATGGTTTTTTTTTTCATCCTTAAAGATCCTAACAGTAAGGCCTGGATGAATTACTTCAATAAAGTTAGGTGCTGTTAATGGCCTCAGACAAAACTACCTTGAAAAGGTGTTAAAATGTCAAATTTCAGTATCAGGAGCAGGCACAGCACCAGTGAGCAATTGGTGGACAGACTTTTCTTGCAGCCTCAGGTGATTGCATCCTGCAAAGTCTGTACCCTCTGTGTGTGAATTCTGGAGCAGTCAGGAAATAGGTGACTGGATTGCTGGAGCTTCTTCCAGACCTGCCTTAGCCTTCCTGCATTTACAGACACTTTGCACTGCAGTTTCCCTTAAAGCTCCTTGTTACTGATGTTTTTCAGAGTTTTACAAATATCAAAGTGCTGTATAACAGGGAGGACCATTGTTGTTACTTACCAAAGTAGGAGCTTGGATCTGCTCCCTGCCAGACTGAGGTGGGTTCCCATCCAAAGACAGAAATCATCTACTGCCTTCTGAGCTCTCCTTTCATTTGCTCTGCAGCTGATTTGCCCTAAGCAGGATTCCTGCTGTATGTTGTAAACAACCTGGCTGGTTTCCTTTGTAGCCTGGAGAACTTCAATTTGAGGATTGTTTGTTTTGAAAAAGAGAAAAAAAAAAATTAAAGCTTTATAACCTGGCCTGCTCACGGGCTGCCTCATGTATCAGCATGAAATGGTTCTATGCAGAGCTTTTTGCTGCCTTGACATTTTCCAGGTTGATTCTCCTTGGTACTAAATGGTGCTCTGTGACCAGAGGCATGTGAAACTCAGAAAATAAACTTTCAGACCTTGTTTTATAACTGTAATAGTGGCTCCAACCCAGATGTGGGCTGATGCCTCTGTACTTTAGTTTTTCACATCCCCAGTTCCTGCTGCTCTCTTCTGATGCAGCTACAAGTGCAGCAATCCCCACAGGGCAGGAGAGGATCCTGTGTGTCCCATGGAACAGAGGGCAGTGAATTCCTCATCAGGGAGGGACACAGGAGCTCGTGCTGCTGCTGGCTGTGAGCTGTAATCCATGTTCAGCTTTGCTTGTGACCTCCTAATCAGAGGGCACGGTGTAAATTGCCTTGAACGTGATTGGAATGGACAGTGGTGGCTGAGCATTTGCCCTGGCTCCTTTGTCCTGCAGCTGAGAGCCTGGAGCAGGCAGGCTGTGTGTCCCTGCTGCTCCATACCTGCAGGGAGGGACTGCTGCTGCCTGGGCATGGGGACACAGCCCTGCCTCCTGCAGGAGAGCAGCTCACTGCCTTCCCCTGCTCCCTGCTCCCTGCTCCCTGGGGGATGTTTTAATGGCTTCATTCTGCTAAATCTCTGGGGTGTGTGGGGAGGGAAATAGGGGCAGGTCAGGAAAGGATGAGTTTCTGTAGGTGGAAGCACAGGAGGAGAATTCTGCCTCGCTGTTGTGTTCTCATAAGCTTCTTTGAGCCTGCAGAAAGATGATAATTAAACTAGACAGAATCTTAAGCTTTTGCCTTGCCAGCAGCACCAGACTTCAGAGTCTCCCTCTAAAAGGAGCTGTGCCTCGTGCTGGTTCTGTACATGCTTAGCTGCTCTCACACCATATGGGTGTTCAGCAGTGCCTTTGTTTTAGTCTGACCTTGACCCCGAGGTCACAGGCTTCTATATAAACTATATGGGCCATGTGGACTTACCCTGGCTGTTGTAGCTACATGATCATTTTTACCTGATTTTTTCTTCTCTCTAAATGTAGCAAAGTCAAGATGTCAGGGGATTGGAGCAGTGCAAGGAATTAAATTAAATCTTTTCACTTTCAGTGCCATTGTTAAAAGGAGGAGGGGAGTCTTGGATAAC
The DNA here is from genome assembly GCA_013389925.1 of Aegithalos caudatus. Lineage (NCBI taxonomy): Eukaryota > Metazoa > Chordata > Aves > Passeriformes > Aegithalidae > Aegithalos > Aegithalos caudatus. The sequence goes on from WEIU01020248.1 coordinate 624,465, forward strand.
TGAGAAGTGTTTAGATAAAATACATCCCAGTAACAAGGAGGAAAGGCTTGCTGAGGGCTTTGCAGAGACCAAAACCAGCAGAGCTCAGAGTGTACCTGCTCTAGTAAGTAGTAGACTAACCTGGTACCCCTGTATGCAAAGATTGCCAGCTCATATCCTTCTGCAGAGAAGGCCCTTGGGGGTTTAAATAGAGAATTGGTCAGGAACAGCCCCTTGACTTAAGTACTGGTGAGATGGATCACAGAGAATGAATCTTTGGCATAGTCAGATCCTAGACCTGGTCATGCTTAAAGCTGAAAGTCAACACCTCGAATTCTGTCAGAAAGAAGGAACATTAAATTCAGCTGTGTCAAGCTGCTGCAGAGCAAAGACTCAGAAATACTTTTGAAACACAAATACTATTAAATATCACTGAGGGATCATAACATTCTATCTGCAGGATTGGGTTGTGGCTGAGTTGAGCCTCAGTCACAATTAAATTGGTTCTATAATTCTAAAATGACATTTACTGACATCTTTGCAGGAGAGGCCACACTGCTTTTGTGATGTGTTTGAGTGTGTTCTGTCACCTGGGTAGAAAGAAGAGGTCGTGTGTGTTGTTTTTTCAGTCTCCTGTCTTGACAAGAGTGCAGAGAGTTGGTTTCTGTCTGGACCTGAATAAGTCTTTGTGAAGGTTGTTAGCACTGTTAGCTCTTGCCCAGAGCTACTAAAAAGAGAGGGGAAGCAGTAAGGGAAGAGAGAGAGAGATTAAAGGGGAAAACCCAGTAGGTTATAAATGCATTTTCCTCTGTGCTGGAGGTTAAATAATATTTTATGTGTGTGACAGATACTGTGATTAAGGAGCTGTTAGGCAGAATGAGAGCTGGGCAGCCAAGGGAGCAGAGATGCTTGAGGGAAAAGGGTACTAAGATGTTCTAGTGCTGAATTCTCTTGTGCATATCTACTGTGTGATATGTGGCTTCGTGTGTGCCTTTTAGTGGAGAAAAAAATAGGATATTCTACAGACATTTAGGGTGTTTTTCCTTCCTTGTTTTAGCATCTTTTCTGTCTGAGATGTGTCACTGGTTACTAGTGACATTACTTTAGAAAATGATCAGAGGCTCTAATCTCTGCTGCTACTTCAAAGTCCAGGATTAGGACTGTAGAATGGTATATGATAATCTTGTACATAAATCATGGCTTTAACAAATGGGAAAGCTTTATCCTGTTTACTCTGTTGCAGACAGACTCGCCCCTCTGCGTCTTGCTCAGTTTGAGGAGGACTCAGTCACTGCAGAGCCTCTGGAGTTTCAGCTGTCATCACATACCCCTCATTCAAATCAATGAAATCTGGGCACTGGGGCTCGGTTTTAGATCAGGTCAATAAATACTTGACCTATCCTGGGTTGTATTTTAATGTTCCACAGGCGCCTGTCATTCCCAGAGGCTCTTCCTCACGCTGCACCAAGCTGCCTGTGTAAGCTGGGCTTCAGACAGGATGATATGCCTGTCTCATCTCATAAGCTTTTTACTTCCACTCAATGGACAATGTCTCATTGAAGCAGCAGTAAACAGGGAGCAGTGTGTGCTGTTAGCATGCACTACAAAGCTCTGGACTTCAGTCATTTAACACAACATGGGATTTAAAGCCCTCCCTGCTTCCTTTTGCAGAAGACAGTGTGTCATTCCACTTATTCAGCTGATCCGCTGCTGACAGGCAGGCAGCGGTGGACAGAGCAGGAGGAGAAAAAGTAAAAAGTCTCAGTTCAGAGGCTCTTTGTCCAGATTGAAAATATGAGAGAGCCTGGAATGTTAAAAGATCCAGGTGAAGTGGAAATTCATGGCTGTTGAATGTTTGTGTGAGAGTTAGTGGGAGGGTCCTTGAGATCCTGTGGGGTCCAGCAGAAGCAGATCCCATGAAAGGTGGGCATATAACCTTCCCAAAAGGTTACTCACTGGGAATGTTTTATCTTCCCTCCCTGAGCAGAGGAAACCATGGAGTTAACAGTCTAATGGATACATTAAAGCAGCACACCTTGGGATGGGGTAATTACTCTAAATCCTCCGATTCATTTGCATGTATTGGGTTGGTTGTGGAGGGACCTGCTGAGCACCGAGGTTTGTTCTGCCTGGGATGTGAGCCTTAACTCAGTGATGTATGCTTTGCTAAGACAAAACAGCTCTTTGCTGACTCCCTTTTAGCGTTAATGTGTTCGTATCACCCATTCAAAAGCCACAGAATAGAATTCTGCTGTTTTCCTGGTTTTTTCCTGCTGTTGGTGGCTCAGTGGCTGAGGCAGTGATGGGAACATCTGTACATTCCCAGATCGATGTTCCACTGCTCCACCACAGCCTGCCCACCCCGGGACGGGGCAGTGCCAACGTTTAACCACGGTGCCATTGAGAGGGGCCAGGGAGGGTAGCAGCCAGCTCTGCCAGGGGCAGGGAGGCTGTGTGCCCTGGAGCTGCCCACGGGGAGCTCCCTGCTGTCTGTCTGTCCGTCCGTGTGGACACACAGACGGCTGTGCGTGGGTCTGTGCCCGGTCTGTGTGCGGGTGGGTCTGTGTGCGGGTCTGTGCCCGGTCTGTGCCCGGTCTGTGCCCGGTCTGTGTGCGGGTCTGTGCCCGGTCTGTGCCCGGTCTGTGCCCGGTCTGTGTGCAGGTCTTTGTGCGGGTCTGTGTGCGGGTCTGTGCCCGGTCTGTG
>WEIU01020248.1:636389-685375 GCA_013389925.1 Aegithalos caudatus
CGCGGGCAGAGCCGGCCGGAGCGGGGCCGGGCAGAGCCGGGGTGGGAGCGGGGGTTAAACCCCTGGGCAGCCGGGCCTGGCGGGGCTGGCGTGGGAAAGCTCCGTGCGGGGATGAGCCGGAGCAGCGCCTGGGCCAGAGCGTGCGGGTTGGCGATGTGAGCGCGGGCCTGGTGGCTATTGATTGATCCCGAGGAGCAGCAGCATCATACGCATTGCGGGGCTGCTCCCCGGCAGGCTTCAGTGAGAGGCTCGGAGACGCTTCCTCACCTGAAGGTTACCCCTGGCATCGGGAATGCTGTTTCTGCAAGATGCGGCTGATCGCATGATGAGATTTAAGAGCGTTGAATTAAGCGTACATTAGAAGCGCGGCTGTAAAATGGCTTATAAATACGCTGAAGGGAAGTTCTTGATCTAAAAACCAGCTCATTATGGACGTATCTTGCTGCAGTTTGCCTATGTGGGATGAAGAAGCTGATGGTGTAGTATGTCTGGGGAGTCCTCTGGCAGCTGTTCTGACAGTGGCCATCATTTACCTGTGCAAGATCCCTCAAGTACAATCTGTTCACCGGCGTTCTTGGAATCGCTGAGTGTGGTATTTACCGCACCAGTGCACAAGCACAGTGTCTTTGAATTCCATCGCTTGAAATTAGGAATAAGATTAAGATCAAAAGCCATTTTCTAAGAAAGCTGCTGGGAAACAAATGGCAAATTTAGGCAGCGTTACCCAGGACAGCGCTGGTAGGCAGATTTTCTGCAGCTTGTTGGAGGCAGCACCTGTTTTCAGTCAGATCTCCAGAGCTGCAGGTCCTGATCTGTTGAACTTCAACACGCAATCACTGAGTTACAGAACGAGGGCCAGTTCTGCTTACTGTGTGCAGTCGCCTTGGTCCATGCAGTGTTTGGGCTGCTGTAGGTAGGCCTGTTAATGTTCTGTGGAGATGCACCTAGTGACAAGCAAGCACTGGAGGACACCTGGAAAGCTGCAAGGGCTACTCGTTTTCATTTCCCTGTTGTTAGGAAAGGCATTTGTTTGGAAGCATTTATGGTGAGCTTTCCATTTTGTGCTGTATTGCCAGTTCCATTTTTTTTTTTTTCAAGTACAGGTGAACTTGATGGTTCTGCCATCCCTGTGGTTGGAACAGGAGAGTGAAAAGTGGTTTCTTTTTTGATGATGAAAGGGAGGTGGTGTTTGGGGAATGCAATCTCTCACAAAAGGCAGGTGTGAGCTAGCTGACCTACCATCTTCCCTGACATTATTTTAAGGGGTGCAGAGAGTGCTTTTGGCTTCTAAAGAGGCTTTTTCCTCTCCAGTGGGTGCAAAACTCTTTATCTAATCAAATGTTTGTAATTGATCAAGTTGACCCAAATATTTCTAAGCTTGTTGCAGTGGAAAAGCAGCACCTAGCAGTGCATTCAGAGTGTGTTTGTGGGTGAAGCAGTTGGATGTCTGTGACCAGAGCTGGATGGGCAGTGGGATGGAGGAGTTTCCAGAGGAGGAGGCAGTGCAGCTCCCAGCTGCTGCTTCCACAGCTCCTCACCAGGCAGAGCAATAAACCTCTGCTGTCCTGGGGCCCTTCCAACTCACTATCATGTAAGAAGGGTATTGATGAAAATAATACTATCTGGAGGAAGCTTTGCTGATCTGTGATTATTTCAGGAAGTTGTGTGGTGCTGTGAAATGTCTTAAATCCAAACCACAAACCACTCTGTTACTACTACAGTCTTGCTGCAGATGTGTTTTTGACACAGGAGCAGCCTTCTTAATAGAGGCCTGGGGATTAGGTAGGTTTCTTTCTCCTTTCTAGAGGCAAGGAAACATAACACTACCCTAAAGCATTATGTAGAGATAATTTGGCTATTTATGGGGCCTGGTTTTTTTACTCTCCAAGTATTTATGAAAGTAAGAAACCACTGAGAAGAGAGAAAATTAACCAGAGACCTCTCTACAATAGGGCTTGGGAAAGCATTATATTCAGCCATCTGTTCATGCAAACAATTTTAATCTTTTTTTCTGTATGTTATTTAAAATAATGCACTGCTGTGGAAACTGAAAGGGAGGAGAGATGGTCTGGGCAAGCATGGTTTACACTGTGTTTGGAAAACTCCAGTGCTGGTTGTCTTCTCCTGTGTTACCAGGCTGCAGGTTCTGCTTTCTGTGTTTTTTGTCAACAGAAACTTCTCTAGACTTAATAAATGTATCTTTGGTTTGAGGTCATAATGTTTCTGCAGATACAGAATCACCAGTTGCAGATAATTGCAAAGATTTATTTTTTTAAAGAGAAGGGAAGGAGCTGGGCTCATGGGCTTCAGTGTGTGATGTAATTTAAAAGGGTTGGCATTAAACCCAGGTCAGTCCACAGCTCTGCATAACAACTTACAATTCTGGTGTTGTGGGTAAAGCACTGTTTCCTCCCATGAAGCCCAGGTATGTGATAGCTAAGTGGCTTGTGCCTCTGAAATTGTTCTGCAGAGAGGAAAAACCTCCTACAGTCATTAAAGTTTCCTGAACAAAAGCGCTTTTACAGATTTTCTGAGCCTTATCTCACTCTCTTTAGTTCCACTGGGAGAAGTCTCTGTAAAATAAAATGTGGTTTATGGTGTTAAGGGCTGCATATCTTGTAGCATCACTGTTGTCAAAGACAGAAATGATACCTCAACATGGGGGAGTTCAGTGAGGCAGAAGCCTTGCTCTTAAATAAATCTTGTTTTGCACTCTAATTTATTTGTTTTGTACTGATTGACTCGCATTGGCTTCTGTAGGGACTAAACCTCCTTAGGAGCCTTTAGAAGGGATTATTGGAAACCTCAGTGCCTTTGAAGAAGTGTCTGTCTGTCCTTTGTTTACAGTATTAGGTCTCATCTCACTTGCTTTGTATCTGATTGAAAACAAGTTGCAGCTCCTGCTCCCAGTGGGTTTCCGTGTTTTTAAATGGAGTCAACAAGGAGAGCCAGCAGTGCCAGCTATGCTGGGGTGATGTTTGTGTTTCTGAATACTGTTTCCTTTCAAGGAGCAAAGTTTATAAATATGACAGCAGTTAAAAGGGAAGGGGTTTCCACTCTTGCGCTATAATTAGCAACATTTAAGATAACATTTATTAATTTAGTGTTGGTAGTTAAAGGCTTGTGTTTTCTGTTTCAGTTTTCTGTTTAGTGTAAAACATTTTAAATTTCACTTAAAATTAAGGCTTTGTTGTCTTAATCCTATTTAAACTGTTCTGTGGTGGAATCTTTGTTTTCTTTGCCAGGCTTTTATCCAAATTCAAATTTGGTCAGTGTATCCTCTAAGGGCTTTGGTGCTCTGAATGTTTCTTCTGTTGCAGTTGTGGATAGTAAAATTGCAAATAGTTTCTAATCAGTTGTTTGCATGTCTCTCAGTTTCATCAGGCTTATAGCAAAACTTCCATGTATCTTTGTACAAATAAAATCAGATTTAGGCAACTGGTTCAGTGGAGAACAGGAAACTTTTTGTAAGTGATGATAAACAAGTGATTTTTCTCTAGGTAAAATACAATTTAATAAAACCCCATTGAATCCCTTCAGCTATCGGCTTGAATGTGGATTTTGGAGAATTAGTGTTAATTGTACAGGCTGATAGTTTATAAACATTACCTTGTGCTTCAGTGTGTGGCAGTTGAGCTTCCAGAGAGGTGTTCCAGGTGCTCCTGAGCTGTGGCAGGGAATCCAAGACACAGATGTGAGATTGTGGGATGAATTTCAGCCAGGAGCCATAGAGGGTAATGGTGGATGTCCATGCCTTTAATCCCTGTCCTGGGGCATCCCCTGGATATTCCAAGTGAGTCTCCTGGGTTCACTCCCTCGTAATTTGCTGCTGCCTCAGTTCCACCCCATCAAGAAAATCAGCATTGGAGCAGAGCTTGTGTTCAGTTTTATGCCATTGTTTGGGTCTGGCTGTAGAACAGTGACTTTATCAAAAGTTCTGGGTTTGAGAAGACCCAGTTAAATAAACAAATAGATCTTTTCATTACCACTAGTTTATTTCAAGTTGCCTATATCCAAAGTTAGCCCTGGGTCTTTTCTCCTGGAGGCAGGAGCTGTGGGTGGCAGGCTGGGCAGGACAGAGCACACACTGTAATCAGGCCATGCTACACCTTTTCTTAGGCAGCTTTACTTTCAGGGTGGAGAAGGCACATTTTATTGTGTACCTCTTCACTCCTTGGCTGGACTGTATTTTTCTGTAGTTAGGTACTACACAGGCTTGTTCTTTTAATGACATGGCTTGAAATTTCATCAGAACAGAACTAAATGATGACTGTTGAAGGTAAAACACATTGAAGGTTTTTGAGGCTGACAGAAAGGCATCCTTGTAATGTGTTGCATCCAGAGGAAGAGGATTAAGCAAAAGATACACGGTAATCAGTTTTTGTCAGACCTTCAGGACAAGTAAAGTTCATCTACTGCAGAAGAAATGCATTATTAACAGAGAATATAATTCTCTTTTTATGAATTTTTCTAGGAATTTTTCACGAGGTCTCAAAGGTACATTTTCAGAATGAGGATTTTGTGTTTACTGTCACTAGATTGAACAAATAGCTTTCAAACTCTAGTACTTGTTATTGAGTTTAATATGTTTTAGCAGTTAATTCTTAAGAATGTATTTTGACATGAGTCATCTTGATTCAGTTCTAACAATATGCAGCATGGCTAGACAGCACTGTGTATTAGAAGTAATTATTAGAAGAAAAAGTGTTCCAGCTCTGGTCCTTTCTGGGTGAGGTGTGTTTAAATCCTTGGTTGTGTAGGTGCCAGATCCCATTTAAGTCAAATAAACTTCTGACCACTTGTAAGAAGGTAATACAAGTCCTCAGAAAGGACTTTGATAAGTACATTTAGCTTTAATATTTGCTTTCAAATTGCAGAACTGAGTTAATCTGATTGTCCTAATAGCTTTTGATTCAAGTTTCCTGATGAACTGCAAACCCGGCTGCCCTGCCTACCTGTTCATTTCCATTCATTAATTCCTTTAGGCAGCAGGAAAAGGTTGCTGCTGGTTCTCTGCTGGATTGTGCTCTGCAGCATCAGCTGTGGCTCTTGGGAAGGAAGCATCCTTGCCTTGAGGAGCATTTCCTTTGCTGCAGGACAGTCAGGCTGCTCTGTTGTGCTTCAGGACACGCTGAGCACTTTCAGCTGGGCCAGATGGTGTTGGTGTTTATACCTGGTGCTGGAGGCACACCTGCAGTTCCTCCCCCTGTAGCAGCAATTACCTGCAGAGGAGCAGAGCTGGGAGGGGCTGGTGCTCACCTGGTGGATGTGATCTGTCAGCCTGGGCAGCAGGGAGGGCTCTGCAGGAGAAATGCCTCTGCTTAGCTGGCCTTGGAATTTCTTTGTGCCCACCAAAAGCCAGGCTGAAGTCTGTGAGCTGCCTGTGCCAGCACAGCTCCCCCCACTTGACTAGATTAAATGCTCCTTGGGATTTACAGCAGGTTCCAGCTGAGGCCCTTACAAATAGTGTGAATATTGTATTTCAAGGAGACCAGTGTAGTTTATCCCAGTTAAATGGCAAGAGATTAACAGCTCAGGGCACTTCGTTAGTGTCAAGCTTGGAATAGGCTGCTGTTCTGGCTTGAAATTACCAGTCTGGCTTTGAACAACTTCTGTAGATTGCAGGGGTTTTGTGACAATTAAACTTCCCCTTCACATTTTTGTCCCTCTTCCCAGTCCAGCATTTAATGCTATTTAAGCAGCTGAGTTCAGGATGACACTGGGTTCAGTTTGATTGAAGGGAAGCAATGATGTGTTGCTTGTAAGCTGTACTTCACATTTCAAATGCCAGCTTGAGAATTCCTTCCAGTGTGTGGTTGTGCTGAAGTCAGTAGATCACAAACACGGATAACAGGCCTTTCCTGGATGTTCAGCAGTGAGTTTGGTGGTTTAAAATCCACTGATGTTTAGCCTTCATACACACAAAGGGATTTAAGCTTTATGTTTTAAAATCTAGTGATGTTTTAGCCTTCCAAAACACAAAGGGGTTTGAGCTTTATGATTTTATTGTCTGCAGCACAGTAAAAGGACATGACTTTGCTTTCAACTGGGCCTGTTGTTTGAAGGTTTGCTAGACTCTGCAGATGCTCAGCATACTCATAATTCTGTTCATATGTGGTTACAGTACTTCAAGGTTTTATAGAACTCCCTACCCAGCAGTAGTGGGATTTAGGAGGTTGCTAAATTAGGAGAAGGTTTCTCAGAACTTTAAAAAAAACCCCTAAGTATTTTTATAATTCACATTCAGAAGCATTAGAATGGAGATGGAGGGTTTTTTCTCTGGCAGAGATCTGTTCTGGTATTTTATACCCCATCCTTGCAAGGATGAAAGGACTCAGATTTTCAATTGGGGTGTAACTGTGCTGGATGTGCTGACAGAAAAATGCACAGCTGTGACCTCCTTGTGCTCCTGAAGGCAGAGCTGTGAGATGTCTTTGTGGAGCCCAGCTCTGCAGTGTGGGTGAGCATTCATTCCTTGGGAGCCTCACACCTGGGCAGCTCCTGGCCCTTCCCTGGGAGGGGGATCTGGCAGTGCCTGGGAGCAGGTTTGCTCCTGGGAGGCTGCAGCACTGAGCTTCCCTGGGTAAACACAGCCCTGTGCTTGGCATTCACTGGCTCTTTGGTGTGCTGCATATTGGAAATGTGCCTGTGTGAGAGTACTGAGGCAATAAAGAGAGTGTTGCCATATTAAGTAAAACCACATGGAGTAATTAAACACAGTTTGCATTAAAACAGTTCCTTGTGAGTTCTTTCTTGCTGCATTGTTATGGGTGAAGATGGTATATCCTGTCTGCTATTGCTCCTAACTAGTAAAAGATTGCAGATGAAAGCATATTGGGAGTATTATGGTTTCCTGTATGAGTTCTCTAGGTTTAATTGTTTATTGAAGTGTCCTTTTATCACTGTTTTTTAATCCCCCCTAGGTAAGCATATGGCACATGACATGAATCCATTTTAGTTTGTTGAAGAGAGAGGATTCAAGAGTCTGGGTTAGCCTTCCATCTCTGCCTGTTTTGACAGGCTGCTTATATAATTCTTTAGGGGTGAAATAGCAGGACTCAGCTGTGTGATAGTCTTCAAGCTGTAGTGTGTATTTTGCACAGGCATGCATTTCATAGGTTTTGAGTTCTTCATCTCCTGCAGACCAAAACCCTGATGTTGCCCATGGAATGCTCTCTGGTGTGTTTGTAGCATTTCTTGCATTACACTGTGCATGGTTTGCTGAAGATTACTTGGTTCTGTCTGGTAAGGAGCAGTTTTCAGGCCCTGTAGGATGTTTTGCAGTAGGCTCTAAGCAGCTGGATACATGCAGTCTTCCAGAATTGCATTTGGGAAAATTAAGGAAACTTAACCATCCAGGAGCCACTCAGGCAGTCACACTCCACCACCTGAGCTGGGGATCAGAACACAAAGGTAAATATTTAATAATTAAGGGGCTCTCCTACTGGATTTTCACAGAGTAGATGACGTGATTTGATCTTGCATCTTCAGTGATGTAGTAGAAGAAACTTTTTGAGGCTGACAGGGAAAGATACTGGATTTCTCTGCAGCAGTCATCTCTTTTCCACCCATTTTCTTACTGATAGTGAAACCCCCAGTACAGGACAAAAAGCTGACATGAGAACAAGTCTTCATGTTCTGAAGAACAGTCCTCCAGCTGTATCCCAGGTTTTCCATGGTGGGGGGAAGCAGGGTGTAAACAAACCCTGGTGTTTGCTGGTGGCCAGGCTTCCCTGTGCTGACTGAGGTTTTGCTGGTGTCACGCTTGGCACTGATGGCAGCAGCTGCCCATCACTGTTAGCAGGATTTTGAATTGCACTTCAGGGGCATCTGAAATCCCAGCATAGTTAGAAACTAATTTAAATTCTCTGAGTTACTTTTGGAAAGCCTACAGGGACACTCAACTCATCTGAACATACTTAGCCAGGATTTGTTCTCAAATCTTTATGTTTATTAAAACCTTGATTCAGAATTATAAAAAAGGAAAATACTGAGATTAGTTTATAAAGCATTTTTAAAGGTATTGTCAGTTTCAGCTGTTTGACTTTGTACTTTGTTTTCCTTTCAGTTAACAAGCATAAGCCATGGATTGAAACAACCTATCATGGCATAGTTACAGAAAATGACAACACCGTGCTCTTGGACCCTCCTTTAATAGCCCTGGACAAAGATGCACCTCTGCGTTTTGCAGGTAAAGAATTCATCTGCATTTCTGTCTGCAGGTGTGGAAATGCTTTCTGGGGGCAAATGTTCTGTGCTAGAGTGTTTTCCCTAACAGTAGCATAACAATTCAAAGCTTTGAGATCCTAGGAAATGTGTGTGCATGGACCAGTGTTTTATTTCAGGTTTGCAGCTGTATCCAAGTATCCAAACCAGAAAGTACTTTGCTTCTTTGCTAATTTTTCTGGTGTTTTATTTTTGTTTTGTTTCATAGTGTCTGTCCTTTTCCTCAATCCTCTGGATTCCACATTTCACAGCATTCAGCGGGGGAGTTCTGAAACAATGATTGTCTTACCACTCTGAAGGGAGTTTTGGTTTCCTTAGTGTTTTTTGTTTGTGTCTTAATAGAGTGAAAATACTAATTAGTAGGATTGCAGGTCTTTGATAAGTTTGTAACAGTCTAGGGTATTTTAAAAACTGAGCAACTTCCTCTGGCTGAAGAAAAAGCTTTTTCTCCCCTAGCAAAGAATATAGAGAATGATACACAAGATATTTGCCAAGTGTGGGTTAATTCTTCACTTTGAACATAAGACTGTCAATTTTCTTGAAAATTTCTGCAGTAGATTTTTTCTGGAAACTTCTGTTTAGGAAAGAAATTAAATTTTGAGTATGGCACATGAGCATTGTAAAGAAATTCTCAGTAGGAGACTGTTGGGTTTGAAGTGCACTGGTGTTGAAGGAGGAGAGGATGTGTGCAAGTGTTTGGTGCCATGAAATGGAGCAGTGCTGGGAGCTGGCCTTGAGGGGCTTGGGTGGGTGAGTGCTGCCTGCTCCCAGCTCTGCTGGGCAGCTGTGCCCACGTCCTGGCATCCAGTGCTGCAGTCCTGAGCACACTGGTGCTCTCCTGGCCCCCAGTGCTGCTCCTGGCCCCCAGGGCTGCAGTCCTGAGCACACTGGTGCAGTCCTGAGCACACTGGTGCAGTCCTGGCCCCCAGGGCTGCTGTCCTGAGCACACTGGTGCTGTCCTGGCACTCAGTGGTGCAGTCCTGGCCCCCAGTGGTGCAGTCCTGGCCCCCAGGGCTGCAGTCCTGGCCCCCAGTGGTGCTGTCCTGGCACTCAGTGCTGCAGTCCTGAGCACACTGGTGCTGTTCTGGCCCACACTGGTGCAGTCCTGGCACCCAGGGCTGCTGTCCTGGCACTCAGTGCTGCAGTCCTGAGCACACTGGTGCTGTTCTGTCACCCAGGGCTACTCTCCTGGCCCACACTGGTGCTCTCCTGGCACCCAGTGCTGCAGTCCTGGCCCACACTGGTGCAGTCCTGGCCCCCAGTGCTGCTCCTGGCACTCAGTGCTGCAGTCCTGAGCACACTGGTGCTGTTCTGGCACCCAGGGCTGCCCTCCTGGCCCACACTGGTGCAGTCCTGGCCCCCAGTGCTGCTGTCCAGCCCCTCTGGGGCTTCAGGGTGAGGAGCCCACGGGGCCACTGATGTGCTTTCAGTGCAAAACAAAGCCCTGCTCAGGATTAAATGGCTGCTGCAGCCCTTACTGCTGTGTTCCTACTTAGAAACCAAATTTATTCATGCTTCAAAAGGCTGGGTATTTTAATTAATTGTGCCCTCTAGCTGAGCTGTGAAACTTCTGAACTGTCTGCAGGTTTAAAGTACTTTAAGTAGAGCTTTTTTGCTTTATTTCAATTTTGAGCATGTCGAAACATCTCGAAACAAGTTCATTTAATGCTTTGTAGTACATGAACTGTGGGGCAAGTAAAAGTAACATTTTATTGCTTTGCTCACTGTGCTGTGAGTAGGATCCTAAAATTCAGGTGTGCAAAAATAAGTGAGGTTATAGAGATGTTTATTTCTCAGGTTATTTGTATGGTTTTAAATCTGAAGTGACACACTTTTGAAAAGAGGGTGAATATAATTGTGCCAGCTTGCCTTGTCAAACTGCCTGGCATGTAGGGACAGGATGGAATCAGTCTTCTGCACCACCACTGTTACAGATCTGCTTGAGAAGACTGTGACCAACCATTCTTGTCCCTCAGTGAATCTTCTGTGCATTACAAATTGAATCATGTTGGAATTTGATCCTAAGTGGTTTTGCTGAAAAAAATAGTAAAAAAAAGGACAGTTACATTCTTTATTGTACATGTATTGTTGGTGCCTGAAATCAGTCTGATGGCTGAAGCTCTCAAGCAGGGATTTCCCCTTTACTGTGCATAAAGGAACTGAATTTCTATTCCATTTGAAACAGACACTTTTATATCTGGATGCCTTCACACAGCTGAATGTGTTCTGTTCTGAGAGAGCAGTGGAGGGTCTCGTAGCCAGATGTTGAAATGTTTCCCTTGGTTTTTTGATGTGCCTGTAACAGGGCTTCAGTCCTTCCTCCCCCACCCCCAGAGAAAACCACTTCTCAGCCACAGTCCTTTATTTTCCTCTTGCTGCTCTGGGATGCAAAGTAGTGTTTTGTGGGGGTTAGGAATTTTTAATTTAAAGCATGAATATGTGTAGAGCTTCGAAAAGGGTCTTGCAGAATCTCTATTGATTCTTTTTAAAAAATCCCAACATGCAATTTTGAAAATATCTCGTTTAGCAGTTGGTATTAAAAAAAGAAAAGGAGAAGAAAACCTGGAGTTAAATCATTAAATCATATTTAACATAACTAAAACTCTAAAATTGTTACAGCAGATCACCACTGGAATTTTAAACTACAGTTTTTCCAAAGCTTTTCTGTGTAATGTGTGCATCTTTGCCTTTTCCTTATTTGCTCCCATTCAACCTTTCCTGTTACTGACTTGGGTTTGTCTTTTTTCCCTTTAGAGAGTTTTGAGGTGACAGTCACCAAAGAAGGTGATAAAGGGTTCTTTCTATCCCTTTTATGAATATTAACCTACTAACTTTGATTATGAAATGGGGAATCAGCACTGAAACAGAAGATCCTGTCATGCTCTTTTGTCCCATTTATTCTCCCAGTTTTTTTCTATTTTAAAATATATTGATAAAAAGTGTTATGTAACCAAACCCTTGGTTAGAAATATCTGTAAATCAGACATCCATTTGAACCATTTGGGGTTATTACATGTTGTGTGAACACAAAAGAAGTTGTTTGGGGAAAATTAGCATTTTTTGCTATTTTCATTTGTAGATCACTTCTTTGGGACAGCTGAAGTTTTCCACATGCTTTGTGAAGTAATGTTGAAGTGCTGAAGCATTACAGCACCTTCTCTGCAGTACACACCCTTCAGGACTGACTTCAGTGGTTTAAAATATGAACCAACCCCTTCTTTGAATACCTCTAGACATGTTTTCATTAGGAGTGTGTTGTTGGCACTAAGAAACCACTGCAACTATAATAGCAAAATAGTGGGGTTTGTTGGTGTAAGAAAATCCCCATCAAAATACAACAAGTTGCAGAGATAAAAACACAGTGTAGGTGGTCAAAGAGTTTATTGAGTGGCTTTTGTTGTGTGCTGGGCTTACCCAGCTGTGCCAGCTGGAGTCTTGTAGTGCAGCCTTAGGCTTAGATGTGTTTAAAAATGGTGTGCTTCTCTTCCAAGTTTGTAGAGTGAAGAGTTTGGGTAGAAGGAAAGCCTTCTAAATCATTCCCTGAGAGCTTCCTTGACTAACATTTGGTCTGTGCTAGTAGATAGCTGTTGAAATGGATGCCTGAGAAGTTGGTATTTCTACCTTTCTCATTCAGTAGTTTATTTTGATTCCCTGATTTTAGCCAGGTACATTGCACAGGAAGACTTTGTCCTTTGATCTGTTGACAGAATTTCTGTAATTATGGTGCTGAACCTGTACTCGAAGCCTTTTCATCCCTTGACTTGTAACTGTGCATTTTAACCTCTTGCTCTGGTCAAAGTAAACCAGCTGCCCAGCTATTGCCAGTAGCTTGGCATAGAAGATATTACCAGTGGCCTTGGCTGTATGCTCACATAAGATCTACTCTTGCCCTAGAGCTGTCTCAAGTACTCCTGTGAAATGCCTGTCTACATTTCTCTTTTTCTCTTTTGTACTCCTGCATGAATGGATGCAAAGTAAACAAGTTGCTTGGAAGGCAGACGTTTGCTTCTTTTTTACTAAAGTTCCCAGAATTCACCCATTTTAAAGCACAGTGCTCTTGCTTTGTCCACAGACCCTCACAAACCCCTGGCTGCAAAATATTTGGTCATTTATTTTAAAAACGTATCCTCACGTTGACCCAGTTCTAACCTGTCTTTACTTTAACTCTGTAGGTGAGATTTGTGGGTTTAAAATCCACGGGCAGAATGTTCCCTTTGAAGCAGTGGTAGTGGATAAATCCACTGGTGAGGGAATCATACGCTCTAAGGAGAAGCTTGACTGTGAGCTGCAGAAGGACTACACCTTCACCATCCAGGCCTACGACTGTGGGAAGGGACCAGATGGAGCAAATGCCAAAAAATCCCACAAGTAAGTCAGGCTGGGCTGGGCTCCCAGGGCTCTCCTGCTTCTGGTGATTTATGGTCTGTGCTGACAGTAAATGTGAACCAAGTGTTCGTGCTGGCAGGCTTTTCATAAAGGGTCAGCTTGGAAGGGACCACACTGGCTCTTCTGGTCCAACCTCCCTGCTCAAGCAGGGCAATAATAGTAATAAAAAGAGCAGCCAAATGGACATGAACTGCTTGGACATCCCTTCCTTTTGTATTTTAGGTGATACTGCTTTATTCCTTGATGTCTCTGAATTTACATTAGGAAACCAGGCTGGGATAGAAGCAGGGAAACTGCTGATATCCTTGAAATTTGTCTTGAGTTGGTAGAGCTTGCATGGGATACCAGGCCTGGACATTGTTTTGGAATTCAGTTTCTTAAAAAAAAAAAAAAAGGTTCAAGAAGTCATTCTATATTAAGCTTAACAAAATGCTAAAGCATTAATGTTTCTGTCATTTCCAGCCAGCCTCACCAGACAACCCAAGATCAATAGCATGGGGCTCATCTCTGCCTACATTAAAGAATGGGAACAAAGCAGTCTTTAGCTTATCTTTATCTAAGGAAAAACCACAATATAAAATAGTCTCTAGAAAACCCACTTGAGAATAACTGTGACACTCTGGTGTAAACATCTGCAGAGCATGTGGGAGATGAGCAGTTGTGTGAAGCAAAGAGAGGAGCAGAAATAAGATGAGGAATAGAGTAGCAGAGGTCAGCTCGGTGACAAAACCTTGCTATTCTATAACTATACAAGGGTTTAATTTTTATTTGCATATAACCAGTGATAGTAAATAAAACCTAGAATTACACTGAATTACATAGCAGTACACTGGAGAAACACCCACTGCTTTCCTAGTTAGGATAGTCGAGATTGTTGGGTTTATTAGTCATTGGTTGCTTCTTCCTGAGAGCTGGGATGCTGAAGGATGGCTTCATCTGGAAAAGAAGATGCTGATTTGGCAGAATCTGTAATACCATAAAAGCATTTCTTTGAACAGGAGAAAAGTGACAGTCATTCAGAACCAGGTACAAATATTCCTGTTAATCAAACCCCAAACCTTCACATTCATGGAAGTGGACTGGAAGAAAAAAGGCAAATATAAAAAAAAAATTTCCTTGTTTAAAGTACCCAGGAAACAGACCTTCAAAACAAGTTTTCCTTGCTTATTCCTCAGACTTCACTATGTAATTCCTGCAGCAGATGCTCTCTGGTGGTATCAGTGCTATTTGCCTTCATTTCAGCAGTGTGTTACATGGTATGGGAAGACCAGGTGGAGGTTGCTTTGGTTAGGGAGGCAGTTTGGAACACATTGCACAGGAGCAGTGCAGGTTGAGAGGCTGAGCTGCTGTGGGCAGTGCTGGCAGGAGCAGGGGCTGCAGTCCCTGGGAGCCTGTGTGTGTGTGTGTCCTTGCAGGGCCACAGTCCACATCCAGGTGAACGACGTGAACGAGTACGCGCCCGTGTTCAAGGAGAAGTCCTACAAGGCCACGGTCATGGAGGGCAAGAGATACGACAACATCCTCAAGGTGGAGGCTGTGGATGCAGACTGCTCCCCCCAGTTCAGCCAGATCTGCAGCTACGAGCTGGTGACCCCAGATGTGCCCTTTGCCATCGACAAGGACGGTGAGGGACGGGGTGGGGCTGCCATGGGGCACCCAGGGAGCAGGGGTCACCCTGCTCACAGCATCTGTGCCTCAGCTCTGGCACTGGAAAGTCAAACACTGCAGATGGGTTTGTTCAGGTCTCTACGAAGTACATAGGTGGTACCTTGTTGTCCTAACTTTTACAGCCTTCTGTGTTTATATTTTGTAATGGAGTCTTTCTCAAGGACTTTTAGGAAAAACAGTCTTGGTTTACATTCCTCTCTTGAGGAGGGACAGTTGATGGACTTCTGCTTTGACCAGTGTGGATGGAGAGGTGGCAACTTCATCCTCCAATCCAGGGTCAATGCCTGAAAATCTGTATAAACCCCAGTTTGGAAATAAACTCCCCTTTTCCTGCCATAGCTCACTGCATGTGTCCGTGCTGTTCATTCTGTATCCTATAGTGACAGTACCTGAATGCATTTTGCATTGACCCTGAAGAATTGTATTGATGTCTGACAATTGCCTTTTTTCTGTGTCAGGTTATATAAAAAACACAGAAAAGTTAAGCTATGGTAAAGAACACCAGTATAAACTGACAGTAACAGCCTATGACTGTGGGAAGAAGAGAGCTGCTGAGGATGTGTTGGTTAAAATTAGCATTAAGCCTACGTGCAAGCCTGGCTGGCAAGGTTAGTTTGCTCCCTTTCCTCTCTGCTTTTAGCATTTGCTGCTACCGTCACTTAAACACGAGAGATGTTTCATATTGTTTCTTTGGATAAATATTCAGGTTGGAGCAAAAGAATAGAATATGAGCCTGGCACTGGTTCTTTGGCTCTGTTCCCTGGGATGCATTTGGAGACGTGTGATGAGCCAATAACCTCAGTTGAAGCAACGGTGGAACTGGAAACCAACCATATTGGTAAAGGCTGTGATAGAGACACCTACTCTGAGAAATCCATCCACAGGCTCTGTGGTAAGAAGGCTTTTGGTAGAATAAAAGTGGTCTCTCTTGCTTACTAGTTTTACTTTGAATTTTATATTAGACCAGTAATCAATGAGTAGATCTGGTCTTCATTTACACATAGTCTCCTTCAACTCATTTCCTCACTGGCAGTAAAAGGCACAAAATTGCCTGAAGGTGACTTCTACAATAATTCTCAAATGTGGTAAAAGAATCTCTTTCTTCTGCCTCTCTGCTGTCTTATGTAGATTAATAATGTCCCTTGCATGAGATTCATGTTCAAGGGCTGAAAGAATTTGTGTGGAAGGGTATAGCCATTAGAGCCTCTCTGTTTCTCTGAGCATGATGGATATAATGGCTGCAGTCTGAGAAATATATGATGAAAAACTAGAGAAAACCAAGAAAGATTGGTTTGGAAAAAAAAAAACCAGTTAGCTTGGATCAGTTAAATTGGTACTGTGCTGGCCCTTGGCATCCACTTATGCTGCAGTTAANTGTACTGTGCTTGCCCTAGGAATAAAGGGCCCTAGGCATCCACTTATGCTGCAGTTAAAGGTCTTGCAAAAAGTCAGTGAGTCCTTTATAGCCATATGGAAGAACTGAGATTACAGGGTAAATTATCACTCATGAGTTACGTCTTCAAGCTCAGTTGAAAGTAATTGAAAGTCTGAATAGCACCTGACCCCAGAGACCCAGGCAATTCCTGGCTGGGGTCAGTGTGACATTAAAGGTACCTGCTGCTGGCTGCTGTGAGCTGGTGCTTGTGCACTCCCCTCAGCTGGCTCACTTCTGCTCTCACAGCTGAGTACAGTGTGGGAGAAAGGCTTTGTGCTCATGGCTCTGAGGAACTAGTGGCATTAAGGAAAGGGTTCCTGAGATAGAGGCAGAATAAGATCCTACAGCTGTGCAGATTGAAACTGTTTTGCTTATTATGAGATTAGTTGTTAGATTATGACCCAGAAGTCAAATTTGTGGGAGTTACCATGGTGTCAGATGCCTGTAATTAGTGCCACAGTATTAGGAGAATTGCTTGGTGCTAGTGCAGAATCCTGTCAGTCGGTGCTGTGAAATTAGTGCTGAGATAAACAGTTCAATTTGAAACCGGTGGTGGGCTCTTAAATTTCTGTTTTCATGTGAGCCTTTGTGTTGTAGGTGCTGCCTCTGGCACAGCTGAGCTGCTCCCCCCTCCAAGCAGTGCTGCTAACTGGACCGTGGGGCTGCCCACGGATAATGGCCACGACAGCGACCAGGTCTTCGAGTTCAATGGCACACAGGCTGTGAGGATTCCAGATGGTGTCGTCACAGTCAATCTCCAAGAGCCCTTCATGATTTCAGTATGGATGAGGCACGGGCCTGGAACCAAGGAGAAAGAGACAATTCTGTGCAATTCAGACAAGACAGGTTTGTCAATACTTTAATTACAAACAGTCTTTTTGGTTGGTCGGTTTTTATGTGCTCTGGCAGAGCGTGTGACAGTGTTTTCTCTACCTTAAGGTTTTCTTGGCATTGAAATGAAGCTGACTTTAAAAATCACCGTTGTGCTTATGTTTAGGCTCGGCCTTAGATTATATAGCTTCAGATTGGGCAGGCTTGTTTTTCTAATTCTATTTCAGTTTACATTATGCACTTCTTTTGCTGTGGTAGATTACTTATTCTGGCACTGCAGCCTTGAGTTTGCATCTCCGAAGATAGCCTTGTTCTTGATGCTGCCTAAAAACATTAAGACACACATGTCAGGTCTGGTGACAGCATTTACTGCTGCATCTTTTTTTCCTTAGGAGGATGTAATTTTTTTTCTCCAGAGATGCAGATTATTTTTTTTTTATTCTGTGCATAATTTCACTCTCTGCTTATGACACAGAAACAATAATTTGGAATAATGCTATTAATAAGAAGGAAATGTGATAACCTTGTTTCCATAATTACCATTTGTAACAAAAAAGCTCTTGTGTTTGCAAATGGAGCTCTTGTTCTCCTGCTGACAGGTTTATCTCTGGCTCTTCAGTGCTGTGCCTTGGTTTAGGTTGGGTTTGGATAGAGATTTGTCTGTCTGTTCTGCAGCCTCACGGGTTCTTCAAGGGTGTTTGCCCTCCCTACTGCTGCAGATTCCTCTTACCATGCCTGATTTACTTCTGCATTGATTAGTGCCTATCAGTTCCTTTGATATTGAAGTGTGCAATTGCAGAGCAGGTGGATTTTGCAGACAATGACGCTGTTAATTGCCCCTGCCCCGTGCAGACATGAACCGGCACCACTACACCCTGTACATGCACAACTGCCGCCTGGTGTTCCTGTTCCGCCAGGAGCCCTCCCAGGGAAAGACCTACCAGCCTGCTGAGTTCCACTGGAAACTGAACCAGGTGAGCCTGGGAAGCTCTGCTGGAGTGCCAGGGTGAGAGCCAGCCGTGACACACACCCCTGCTAGTGTACTCAGTGACAAAGAGTTCCTGCCGCTGCAGGCTCCCGACAGCTTGTTCTGTGGAGCCCAACTGTGCTTGTTTTACCTGTGGCAGGTTCAGCTTCACCTCTGCATCTTGAGTATAAAGTAGAAAATGCAGGGTCAGTCTTATAGCTGTGACATCAGTTGTCTTCAGTAAATGCACTCTAAGGTGGAGTGCATGAGAAAACAGGAGGTGTTTATGGCATTCAAGTACTTCTGAGCCTTGAGTTGAGATACTGAAACTCCTGTGACGTTTTCTCAGTCCCCTGGATCTGTGATAAGTGGTCGTGGTTTTTAACAGTTTCTCTCAGCAAATCCCTGTCCTTTGTCAAGTAAGGTTGTCTTAGAACAGTATTTCAGGATGTGCATGCATGTAGATATGTATTTTTAGATTGAAATATGCTGTTATTTAATAGCCAAATTAAAGGAAAGGAAGTATATGCAGCTTCCTGTATTGGCAACAGAATAAAGAAACTTTTTATTGATGTTTGGCAGTCAGTTTGCTTTTCAGATGTGTGCCGTGTGTGAAAGATCAGCTGTGTCTGTACAGGCTTGCTGTGGGTACATCTGCATGTATGTTTATGTAAAACATGGCACCAGATCAGTTCCTGAGCTGTAATGGGAAAAGAAATGACAGTAGGATTTTTAAAACTCTCCCCCCTCAGGTGTGTGACAAAGAGTGGCACCACTACGTTGTCAATGTTGAATTTCCCGTGGTGTCTCTCTACGTGGATGGCGTTTCCTATGATCCTTTCCCAGTCACTGAGGATTACCCACTCCACCCCTCCAAGATAGAAACACAGCTGGTGGTTGGAGCATGTTGGCAAGGTAACTATTTACACTTGTTAGTACTTCTAATTAACTTCTTAAAATGAAATCTTTGTGGCTACCTAGAAGTACCCAGCAGATGTTTTTAGTGCATGAAATGTAACTTGTTTTGCCTCTTGCAGATTGGTTTTGCTCCAAGCTGGTATCACATATTTCCTCTGAGTCATTTTTTCCATGAGTGTTTGTTTTCTTGTTGGCCACAGGTGTGTGAAATACAAGGCTGCTCACCAGCCTGTGTCCCATCAATGGGATTTTTGTGGTGGCTGTGGGAATGCTGGTAGCTTATTTTTAATAATAGTTGTAACAATACCTCATATACTTGAGATTACCAAGATGAACACTTCATTTCAAGTAGGTTGAAAAGCATCTTGTAGGAAAAGTGTTCTCATCAATGGAAGCCTGTCCAGCAGGCAGCTCTGCAGAGCAACACAGCAGTGCTGTCTCTTGGGTATTTTACCATTTCTGCTTATAAAAATAGACATCTGCTTTATTGTCTACTCTGTTCAGGCTGCTCTAAATTATATATACAGCTCCTCTCCAAGGAGAGATAGATTTTATCCTTTTGAAGAAGTTCTTTTAACATTTCTTTTAAAAATTTAAAAGCCAATTTTCATTTTTTGTGCTTCCATCTGATAAATTGACAGCTTAATTACATGGGATTCTATTATTGATTAAGAAATCTGTGTTGATAATGGCTTCTTTTGATCAGCTTTCAATACCTTTTGGTGATTTGCTGTATCTGGATCTCACCCTAATTTCCCCTCAAATGGAGCCAGTTGTTAGACTTGTGTCATCACTCAAGGTGGTTTGTGTGAGGTTTCCTCTCTTGGTTCGAGTGTTCTGCAGCTCTTGCTGGTGTCCCTGCTGCTTGTGTGGGGCTCTTTGGGCTCTGGTGCCATGGCTGTTCCTCTAACAACACAGTGATGTGTCCTCCCTGCATTGCAGCTCTTGGGTTTCCAAGAACTCAAAATCCTTGAGGAGCTGGGTCCGATATAAGCAAACTTTGGGGTTGTGCTGCTTTGTATTTTCTGGGATTACAGAGTTTGCCAGATTGTAACTACTTGGTCCTTTCCCTGTTGTCCTATTCTTTGTCTTGCTTTTCTACAGAATATACAGGAAATGAAAATGACAATGAAACTGTGCCCGAGACCTCTGCAGGTTGCTGGAGTTTTATTCCTACTGTTTTATTTTGTTTTTAAGCCAAGACATTGCTTCATCTCGCACACAGCATGAAATGCAGGCATTGCATTTGGGCCATTGACCTTCACATAATCCTCTCCTAGGCTTGTGTCTTCATTGTGCTTCTATTTGCAGAGCATCATCAGCTGACTTCTGCTTGGTTTGGGGGGTTTTTTTGTTTGTTTTGGGTATTTTTTTGGTTGCATCCAAATGTACCTCCATGTGCAAATCTGCAACAGTTGTGATTGCAGTGAAGGGAAAAAAAATTGCTGATGTAAAATATCAGCTATAATCTCTTCCATCCAGTTTTGTTAAAGCATAAACACATGTCATCCTATATAAATGTATGTATTTATGCATGTAGACATGTAGGTATGTGTCTTTGAAGTAGAATTTATTCAGTGCATTGGGAAGGACCTCTGGAACTCACCTTTGCTCCTCTCTCAGAACAAGACTGATTTCATATTGAGATCAGGCTCCTCTTAGAGACAGACCTGTAATTTACAGGGGATACTGACTTGGTCAGATAATTATTTAAAATTCTAATTACAGTGAATGGCCAAAAAGCTTTGGCTACCAGGTATTTCAGATTGGCTACAGGGTTATTTCCTCATAACAAATTTCAGTGATAGTTCCCTGGGTTTTGTGCCTTGAGTTGAGATACTTAAAATTAATGTATCTTTTTTAAAGTGAATTCAAGATATGTACCCTTCCTGTAAAGCTTCAGAGTTGCTGGCATAGTAACTGGCAAGAGGTTTCTAGTTGTGCATCACATTTTAATTTGGCAAGGAGGGAGCAGCATCCAGGGGCTTCAGAAGCTGGAGCTGTATGAAAATTGTATCATTTGTAACAGGACATTTCACCACTGAATATTTGAGTTGTACCAAGGATCTTCTAAAACAAGCTTAGACAACTTTCTGAAATCAGGTTGCTTAGTAAGTAATGGGCTTGAAATACACATCTCCAGGTGTTGTTTTGTGGCCCCAGGATTTAGCAAGGTGGACCAGGTGATCGTTGTGACATCTTCCAAAACACTGAGGAATGAAGGGCTTATTAGGTTGCCCTTAATTAACTTGGATATCTAAAATGAGTTACCTGGCTTTAAACTGCTCAGAGGAGATGGCACCTTCAGAGGGGGCAGGAGCTCTTGGACACCTCTCAGAATGAGCTGGATGACTTTACAAAGTTCCTTTCTGCCCTTGGAGTGTAGGGAGAGCATGGAGTGCTGCTTTAGGCAGAGATCCCTCACAGCTGGAGGGATGCTCTCCTGTGTAGAAGGATGTGTTCAGCAGGAGGATTCAGGTTTCATGGTTCATCCTGTTGGTTCTGTGTTTGATTTCTGAGCACCACCTTCTGTATGGGGCTTCTTTTGAAATGTTTGTCGTGGAACAGTCAGTTCAAGGTGGCCACAGCTGTCTGAAGGCCACGTGCATGGTGAACTGTTTAATTCTTTCTTTATGCCTGACCATAATCACAAGGTTAACACCCAGAATGGATGAGAACTAACCTGCATGTGTATAATACTGTGTGTATCAGCTGGCATACTCGTTGTTATGCAAAAGAAAAAAGAATCAGAACAAGTAAAAGTGTTTCCTCCCTCGTTTGAAGGTGGTGAACTGCGCATGGCTCAGTTTTTCCGAGGCAACCTGGCAGGGTTGATGATTCGTTCTGGTAAACTGGAGAACAAGAAGGTCATTGACTGCCTCTACACCTGCAAAGAGGGGCTGGATTTGCAGATGGCTGATGGTGTTGGCAAAGGTGTGAAGGTAAATTTGCGTGCAAACAAAGGGGAACATGTATATTCCTTCCCTGATGAGAGCTACAAGTTTTACTGGCAGAGTTAACAGGGTGTCCCAAATATAACAAACTCAGCTCTTGTGGCATTTTCCATTAATATTACAAAAATAGGAATTTTTTTCTTGTATAAGCATGGTCTTAGGAATGAAAATTACTCTGCTGTCTTTTAAGTCTTTTAGAGAAACTCCCTATTTGTAAGCCTCTGTTTCACCAGCTGTGCAGATTGTCTAAGAAGAGATCTTTAACAAGCAGCTTCATGAAATGAGATTATCTGGCTTTTTCAGAAGCAAGGTTGTGTGAACAGAGCTAAATTTCTCCTTTATGTTAGCTGTCTCTCTTCTGCATCACTAGAACCAGAATTATGATATGTGCTTAGATTTTTCCTTAAAGAATGAAACACGGAATACATTCCCCTGGGATAAAGGAGTGAGAGGGGAGTTCAGCCTATATTCCACAAGGGAAACAGTGACCCTGTGGCTTTGAATATGGAAGTAATTACCCTGCATTTCCCAGTGCTGAACTCCAGTTTGAATTGCCAGATCATCCACTAGGCTGGGTGTTCTCCCATGGTTTTCTCCCTTTTCCCAGATCCACATGAACCCGAGCCAGTCGACGCTGAGCATAGAAGGGGATGACATTGAGAGGGTTGACAAGGCCATGCAGCACATCTCCTACCTGAACTCACGCCAGTTCCCAACCCCTGGCATTCGCAGGCTGAAGATCAGCAGCACTGTCAAGTGAGTCCTGGTGCTGACCTGGAGCATCCCTGTGCAGGGGTGGTGGAGCCTGGTGTTGATGGATCTCACTTGGAGAAACAAAGGAGTTCTGGGCTATCGACCATCACACGTTTCAACACCGAAGTGTTTTCCACAGCAGCGCTCTGCTTTCTGCCTGAGGAGGGAGATGGGAGGGTGTAAGATGGGCAGGGAAGTACTGCCAGAGTGCTGCCAGTGCCTCCAGTGGCACAGCTTCATTAAAGGAGTTACCTGTGGCTCCAAGTCAAAACGTAGAAATGAGGCCAAACGGTAACTGTAAGTAAAAATGAATTGTAAGATTACTCCCTTGGTGGCTATCTCGTACTTTCCAGGGCAGCTGATGAATTTATCTAAGACTCTTGGGTCTGAGACAGCTTTTCAAAGATTTATAAAGCAATTACTGCGTGTAATTGTGCTTCCCTGTGAAATAACCCCCTTGACTGCAAACCTGCTTCTGTCTCAGGTGTTTCAATGAGGAGGCCTGTGTGTCCATCCCCTCTGTGGAGGGCTATGTCATGGTCCTGCAGCCAGAGGAACCAAAGATCAGCCTGAGTGGCATCAACCACTTTGCCCGCTCTGCCTCGGAGTTTGAGAGCCCCGAGGGCGTTTCCCTGTTCCCGGAGCTTCGCATCATCAGCACCATCACCCGGGAGGTGGAGCCGCAGGGGGATGGGGATGAGGATCCTACAGGTAACAGCCACTCTGCTCCTGCTGGGAGCTCCGGGTTCCTCTTCTAACACAGAATCAAGTAAGGAAAAAAAACGGTGTAGCTCCTCTGGTCTGGGCTAACAAAAACTTACCTGGAAATGGGAATAAGTCCAGGCCGTTATCCTCATGTAAATATCCCTTCTTTGTAGCTTGTATTTTATTTTTAAAATCATTATTTTGTGAATACTTGTTCTCCTCAGACCTAGATTTTAATATTTGTTCTGGTGTTTCTGCTTAAATCTTTGGCTTTTTCTCTGCTTTTTAGTCCAAGAGTCTTTGGTATCTGAAGAGATCATGCACAACCTGGATATGTGTGAGGTGACAGTGCTGGGAGAGGAACTAAATCAGGAACAGGAGAGCCTGGAGATTGACATGACACGATTGCAGCAGAAAGGCATTGAGATGAGCAGTTCCAACCTGGGCATGATAATCACAGGTGGGGGTTCCTGCTGCTGCTCTTGGGAGCATCTGAAGGGACTGAGAAAGTTATGGAGGGTTTTTTTTTTTAACACCTTAGTCCAAATACTTCATTTTTTTAAGAATTTCAAGCTTGGACTCTCTTTAGAATTCCAAGCAATGGTGTGGAAAGCTGTGATTTCTAGAAAAGACAACCTTGTAGGGCCTAACCTCTGTTCTTTTCTCAGTTCCAAATATCAGGTGACCCATTCCACAGTGGAACTGCAGTTAGACTTTGCCCCAGAAAAGGCTTGTTCCTTCCATAGATAGTCCAGTGCTAGGAGCATGCATCATTCTTTTCTGTTATGTTAAAGTATTCCACAGAAAAGCTCCCAGAATCCCTGGGAAGACTCACTGGCTTTAGGATTTTACCACAAAACCAATCCCCAGGGTGCCAGTGGAGCCACACGTGCGTGTCAGTGGTGTTACCATTGCTGTACTTGAAAATCTGCTGGCCAGCAAAGCTTGGCTGAAGGAACGGGGTAATACTTGTGTGGTGCACGAAGTTGTGGCAGTGCCTTGCAGAGCAGCTGCTGTAGCTGTGTCTGTGCCCACAGGGGTGGACACCATGGCCAACTACGAGGAGGTTCTGCACCTGATCCGCTACAGGAACTGGCACACGGCCTCGCTGTTCGACAGGAAATTCAAACTGCTCTGCTCCGAGCTCAACGGCCGCTACGTCAGCAACGACTTCAAGGTGGAGGTGGGTGACTGTGGGTGGCTGCCCCAGCGCTGCCAGGGGCTCAGCGGGGTGGAACTGGTCGGGATTTTGTCCTGTGTTAGGAAATGTGAGCGTTTCAGGCAGTATTTTATATATAAATGCGGGTTTAGTCCTGGCTTTCGGCTTGGAATGTGATTGTTTGTAGAAGAAATAGTGTGGCTGATGGAGGTGTGAAAGTGAAAAGGTTGCATTGAAAGCACAGGTTGTTAATTTAGCAAATGGAGTGAGAGTGGTGCTACCAGAAAGCTGAGTGGCCTCTGTGTGTCGCTTCTGGGATGCCACAGATGGATGTGCTGGGCCCTTCACTGCTTTGCTTGTGTGATGTGTAAATTTCTGATACCAAGGGATTATGTTCAAGTACAGAGAGGCTGAAATTGCATTTCCTCTGCAGCAGGGTACAGGTTAATTATTGTTTAGTATACTTATATCAAGTATATGGAACTACAGCAGAAACTGGCATTAAAGGCACTAAAATTTTAAATTCTTTATTTTTGTCTCTTCAGAATTAAACTACTTGGTTTACAGAGTTTAACACTTTCTGTTTGTTTTTAGGTGAACGTTATCCACACAGCCAGCCCGGTGGAACATGCCAATCACATTGCTGCACAGCCACAGTTCATTCACCCAGTGCATCATTCCTTTGTTGATCTCTCTGGTCACAACTTGGCAAACCCTCATCCCTTTTCAGGTCAGGATTCTCAGCCACTGAATTTGAGCTGTTTTTTTGTGGTGTTGCAGAGTTCTTTTCCCAGAATTTAAACCAGTGTGTTGGACTAACAAACCAGGCAGCTGCTCAATTCTGTTCTGCTGTTGTCCAGGCAGGGAGGAGTGAGTTTTCAGAACCCTGTGAAATTCCCTTTCCTACCAGCAGAGCTTTCTGTCAGTGTGTATGCCTTGGAAAAGGGAAGGAGCCTGCAAGGCTCCAGAGAGTGAGGAACTGGGACAGAATTTCTTCTGAACAGCAGGAGGAAATAATTGCAGTGCTGTTCCTTTGATGAGTCATGGTATCTGCCCTTTCTGTTTTAATTACATTAATTTGGCATGGGTGTAGGATGTGAAAGGAAGAAAAATAGGCAATTCAGAGAGGAGTCTGTGTGTGGTGGAATGTGCTTTCCTTGTGTTTTCAGTCCTTCAGGTTGATGTAATTATATTTAAGGAACTGAGGTCTAGTCCTTAACTTTCCTACTGACTTAGGAAGTGGCTGTAGACAAACTGCCTTTGTGTACAATGCATGAAATACAATCATAGACAGGAACTCCTTAGGTAAAGCCAGATCCCGTGGCAGGTGACGGGGAGGGCAGCGGCTGTTAGCAGTGTCAGCAGCAAGGCTTGTGTTTGGTGGTTGCAGTGGTGCCCAGCACAGCCACCGTGGTGATCGTGGTGTGTGTCAGCTTCCTGGTGTTCATGATCATCCTGGGCGTGTTCCGCATCCGCGCCGCGCACCAGAGAACCGTGCGCGACCAGGACGCGGGCAAGGAGAGCGAGATGGACTGGGACGACTCTGCCCTCACCATCACTGTGAACCCCATGGAGGTAACTGGGGCTGGGGCCTGCTCCAGCTGGGACAGGGGGGAGCAGAACCCACCTGAGCACGGGGCAGACAGGAGCTGCCAAGAGCGCTTGGTTGGGCTCGTGCAGGGCTCAGTTCCGTGATGGAGGATGGCATTTTACAGGCCAGCGTCCAGCACTCGTGTTCATCGTGTGCACGCTGCCTTCAACACAGCCTGCTTTTGTCTAAAATTAAATTTTGGCAGGAGTTTAGTGCCAGAACATCTGTGTTTATGATGTTTCCTTCTCCTGTGGCTGCCATCTGAATTTTTAGATAATTGAGAACAAGAAAGATGTGTGACCTTCATGCTTTTGTGTCCTATTGTAAGATCATTTTCCAGTAGGATTTGCAGTACTGGATCACCCTTCAGAGCCACTTTAGTGCCAGGATTGACAGCAGTGTCACAGAGCTCTTTTACAAAGTGCTCCTTCCTTTGTCTTTCTGGTTTCTGCCTAATTCCTGCTGAACTTCTAAATCCAGCAAGGAATCTGCAGTAGCTCTTCCTCAGTCTAGTGCCTTGAATAAAGAACAAGAAGAATTTTGGCCAGTATGGTAACAGCAACTAATTTTTGTCTGAACAGACTTATGAGGATCAACACAGCAGTGAAGAGGAGGAGGAGGAGGAGGAAGAAGAAAGTGAAGATGGAGAAGAAGATGACATCACTAGTGCAGAGTCTGAAAGCAGTGAGGAGGAAGAGGGAGAGCAGGAGGAGGACCAACAGAATGTTAACAGACAGCAGCAGCTGGAATGGGATGACTCTACCCTCAGTTATTGATTCTAGCTGCTCCCTTTGTCTTTATGTTCCCACTCTAGAAGACTCCACTGTAACACACACTCCATTGGTACCAAGGATTCATGGTGTTTAAAACAAAAAAATTCATTCTGGCCAGTAGATTGAACCCCACACAAGCGGTGTTTGTGTTCTGTCAGCTAGTTCCTGATGTTTAGGGTTGTAGTTAGCACCTCTTCCTTCAGCCATGCCTCAGTGACTGGATTTTTTTTACGCTCTGTGAGGAACCACCTTGCACTTTTTTCTTCATGTCATCTCAGCTAAGTGACTCTACAGCTCTGTAGCCATTGCACATGAATTTCTGAACTGTCTTTTTTTTGCTCAGTGAAACAAACTTGGCTTTGTTCCTTTTTCTCTTTCTAAAAGATGCAAAGATTGCTTGTTGACAAAGGGTAAAGCTGCTCATTTCAGCCTCTTGATTTCTTTTAATTTTTTTTTCCCTGAATTAGTGCATGTGTAAAGTGGCAGAATGAGGTTAATATGTAGAAGATTAACAAGACTTTTTAATATTTTGTAAATATCTTGGAATTATGTAATTATGTCATTTGTGGTAGTGAAAACAGGGATTGGGGTTTAAAACATGCTAAAGTGAAAATACCATGCAGCATGAACTATTCCAAGTCTCATCCTACTGCAGCAGGAGCACGGGCACAGTTCTTAGTGTAGATGTTCAGTAACTCTGTCTTGGCCTTGACTGCGATGTGCGCTCATGCCCCGCTCTCCTCGAACTCCTTCCTTTTCTTTCATCTCCTTTTTTTTTATTGTATTTTGCAGAGGGAACAGACAAGCTTGTGAGAAGTTGTAAAGGCTTTAGGAGCCTCTGCAGAGGTTCAGCTCCCCCTGTGCACTACAGTTTGTTTTTAATTTAATTTTTTTTTTCTCCAATTAAGGCTCGCCATCAAGGCTTTTAAGTTATTGGGGAAATAACACTACACGGATGGTGGGCAGATGTGTGGGCTGTGGCCACAGCTCCTGGTGCTTCCAGGGAGGGTGCCTGAGTCCAGTGTGGGCTCTGGCACTGCAGCCACGTTTGGCTGTAGGGAGGTCTGAGACCTGGGTCCCCGAGCACCTGGGCTACCACTCTCCATGGATTTGGGGGGGTTTCTGTTGTTCATCTTTTCTAATTTGGAAGTGGGAGGGTTTGGGATGTAGCTGGTACCACTGAACACTCCTGCTCCTCCCCTGCAGCCCCTTGTACAGTAATTCAGATTGTCGGTGTTTTAAGCCTTTGTTTACACTTAGTAATTGTGTTTTCCTGCTGGTGAAAAACTGTAGCATAAATTATCCAACCAGAAAACCTTGGGAATCGTGTTAATTCATGTGATTTGGGTTGTTTCTGATCCCAGTTCCAGTCTGGGATTGCAGAGGGCAGTAGCTGGAAGGTACAGATGTGGGGGGGGGCTGGTTTTTCTGTCAGGCAGGGTTGTTTAACTTTATTTGGTCTGATGCAGAGTTGTGAATAACGAATTTCTGCTTGCTCTCTGTGGAGGTGGATTAAAGAGTAACTTGCTCAGCCTGTAGCAGGAGCCTGGGACTGCATTCCCTCCTGAGCACGGTAAGGCAGCGTTTGCTCGTGGGTGTGGGTGCAGAGCCCAGGTGCCAGGGCAGGGCCAGAGAGGGGCACAAAGGGTCCTGAGTGCCAGAGGGAAAAAGATCAGGGCTGAGCAGGGCTTGTCCTGCTGGGTTTGCAGAGCTGGCACCCTCTGGGCTGCATGGGGTTTGCTCTGGGGGAACCTGACTGAGGAGTGCCTTTACACTAGAGATGGACCTGGCAGCAGGGGAAGAACCCACACCAGAGCTTACTGTTTTTTTGGGGTTGTTTTGGTTTTTTTTTTAATGTAAAATTTTAGATTTCTAAAATGGGAAAATGGTTTTGACTACTTACGTGGTAATTAACTGCTAGTTTTAAGTAAACTGGGAAACTTTTAACTTATGTCTGACAGTTGTCCTGTGTTAATGTGTAGAAGACTTATCCTTCCATATACTGTTGCTGTAGCTGCTGTATTTTAGACCAAAACTGATCATGACTTAATGGTAATACTGAGGGGTTGTAATGTCCTGATGCAGTTTGTAGCCACTGTGGGTATAACTTTTCAGATGTGTATATTGGTAACAGGTCAGTTTGGAAAGTCTATAAGCTACAATAAATTTCTGGTTCTAAAGGTTGTTTGCATTTTTTATTTTACTGATTGAAACAAAGTAGATTCCTGTTATGTAAACTAAATTTGCCTCTGCTGGGGGAGTAGGAGAGTTTTGTGGTCATTTCTCTCAAGCACAGAAGGACTTGGCAGCATTTGTGTACAACTTGTCAATATTTTTTATTTCTTATTTACAAAACACGTACCTAGAGCAACTGAAGAGCTAAACATGTAAACATTCTCTTCTTGCAGAACCACGGTTCGGCTTAAAAAAATACTTCATTTTTCAAAGGCAACAGAATAAGCACAATCAGTCTGTATGTACACAGTTAAAAAATAATATGACAGAAACATCTCTAAATAAATAGAACTAGGTCTATCATTCTGAGCATATTTAGAAAAATGAGAAGCCACTTGTAATGGAATGGAACATTTGAAAATTACATTGAGTTTCAATCCTCAGTACAGTTCAGCGTGCTGAAAACCATCAGGTGAGCTGCTGCTGTGTGAGTTTGGAGTCCCAGGCTCTTTGCTGACCCAACCTGTCAGAGATTTATCCAAGAGACCCTCCCAGGGTGTACAAGGAACAACGTCCACAGGGTGACACTGAATTTTTACTGCTTGTAGGTAAGTCAAGTTTTCCAGCCTAAGTCACCTCTGTAAAGCTGCTCAGTCCTTGCAGTTGCACCTTTGTGTTATTGCACTTCTCCAAGTGACAGACAGGACAGGAGCCAGTGCTCTGCAATCTGTGAGGGTCTGAGCTTTCTGCTGGGAGGGGCTGAGGAGAGAGCAGGGCCCCTGTGCTGCAGCACCCTGAGCACCAGGCTCTGGCACTTTGCAATTGTAGTGTCTGTCCTCCCTTCCATGAGAACCTGATCAGGGCTGTGCTTTCAGTGCATCTCACCTTGCACAGGCCCCAAGACGTTTTTCTGCATATTTTTGCTCTGTAAATTAGTTTAATAAGCAAGGAGATAACAATATTTCCTCTCTAAAATGGAGCAGAGGCACAGGATTGTCTCTCACTGATCAGCCTGCATAGAGATCTAAATCCTGCAGTATTTCCCTCTAGGACCAAAGCAGCTGTCAGAGCCTGAGTGCTTCACTCACAGAATCATCTCAAGGAGTAGGAAAAAGGGCTCTCCCAGGGTTAGGTTAAATTAAAATGAGGTGTCTTCTATGCCAGAACTGCTGCTTCTGCCAACAGGGTTTGTATGAATAGATGCAAACCAGAACAGACCTCACAGCTTAACATCTTTTATGAAAAGAAGCAGTAAGTACTTTAATTTGAAAATGCAATCTTAGCGTTTTCAGGTTTGAAACCAAAATCAATGCAGGAGTTACTTGAGGCTCAACTGAAGCCTAACTTTGGAAAGTAAAGTACCTGATCCAGTGGCCACCCCAAAGCTGCTCTTGTGCCATCAGTTCTAGACAGCAGTAGCTGAGTTCCAGCTCAGTTTCAGAACACTTTGGCCTCTGGAGCAAACAGAAAGCAATATGACCATGTGGATGTTTTTATCCTGTCTCAAGGCAGAGTAAAACCAATTTTCCAAGCCAGCTTTGGGGTGCTTTGAGCTGACCCACCTCAGTGGACACTGACACAGGGCAGGAGGGGTGGGCACATGCTGAAGTTAATGCT
Source organism: Aegithalos caudatus (assembly GCA_013389925.1). Classification (NCBI taxonomy): domain Eukaryota; kingdom Metazoa; phylum Chordata; class Aves; order Passeriformes; family Aegithalidae; genus Aegithalos; species Aegithalos caudatus. The sequence goes on from WEIU01020248.1 coordinate 666,548, forward strand.
TCTAAGCTGTAAGAGTGGTGACCTAAGATGGGCTACAGGCATAGGGGGATCTCTGCTCAGCTAAGTTTTCAAGAAAAGAGAAATACAGACATCAGCACACTGGAGGGATGTTACAAGTGCCTCAACTCTTCCACTGAGACATGTACTTGAAGCTCAGGGAGTTCTCAAGGGTACAGTACCTGTACCTACCTTCACTGTATGCAGTAGTTCTATTGCCTCACGTCTCTCCCTTGTCCCCCAAAGATCTCCAGCAGCCCCACTGGTGTGGCTGAGGACAGGCCAGCAGTTTTTCAGTCATGCAGCAGTGCCAGCTCCCTGGGAACGAGGTGGGGGATGTTCCACACTGCACCATTCTTCAGTCTTTAGGGACCTGTCAGTGCTGGGCTCGGGCTGTTGCATCCTCCTGCCCTACTGCCTGTTGTCTTTGGATACGTTGTGTGCCAGCCAGTTCACTTTGGTTTTCCAGCTCTCCCTCAGGGCTTCATTAAACTTCAGTCTGAAGTGCTTCAGTGCCTCCTCATCAGTTTTCCCAAGGGCCAGGGAGTCCTGCAGGCAAGAGGCACGAATCAGTGCACAAGAACAAGTCACTGCTCAACCAGTGAGATGTTTATTCCTAAGAAATTACTCCAATAAAAGGAGGAATGGAGTAGCCATCAATTGCTTTTAATTGTTCCTGTAGCTGCAGGTGGTTTTTTTTTTCTCTGATAAACACTTGCCCCCTCTGCTTCTGTTGGTGCAGGGAAAGAGCAGATTCTGTCTTGCTCTTGTACAAAGTGTTCTGCAGCTGCCAGGGATGGGTGGTTATGACTCAGGAGGCAAACTAGGAAATGAGGGCCAAGGGCTTTGCCTCCTTCCCTGCAAGCTGGCACCTGCTGCCCTTGTGGTGAAGAACCTGAAGGGATTTCTGAGCACCAGGACCTGGCATTTCTGATGTCCTGCACGTGGGCACTGGACACTCACTGCTCCTGCTTCCAAGAACCTGGCCTTGCACGGTGAACTCCTCCTCACACAGCCACACAATCAGGTGTTCAGTTTTACCCCCTTACCTGGGCTCTGCCTCTTACCTTTAGGTACTGGATGTCTTTGGAGCAGCTGAGCTCAGGCAGCCCAGCAGCTTTCATCAGTGCAAAGAGGTGCAGGAAGAGGAGCCCGTGGCGCCGCAGGATCATGTAGGCCCTTTCACAGTAACCCCTGAACCTGTGCAGGAGCAAAGGCAGGCTGCAAACTCCACCATTCTCAGCTGTGGTTGTGCAGCTATGCAGTCTGGACCCTGCTCTCTCCAGTTAATAACTTACTTGCATGTAGCTATAGGCTGCATACTGGTGGAAATAAATACTCAAAATTTAGAGCTTCAAAAGCTCTGAAGTCAAATTGAAATCCCAGCACTTACCTTTCAAACTTCTCATTGTTGTTAGTTTTTCCTTGCTGGATGACATGCACAAAGTCGTAGGTTAAGATGAAAGGGACTCGTTCTCTGTTAATACCAAATTTAGTCTTGAAGTTCCCCAAAAAGTGACCAAAATCAATATGGAACAGCTGCAAATTTAAAACAATAAAGGTTTTCAGAATATTGAGTTCTCCTCAGTGCCTGTATCCAGCAGCCTGGCAGTGTTGAGTGCCCAGGTACCCCAGTGTTACCTGCCCCGTCTCCCGGACCATGATGTTGTCGCTGTGCCGGTCCCCGATGCCCAGCACGTAGGTGGCCACGCAGTACCCAGCACAGGACAGGGTGAACTCCTCGATGGCCTGGTCCAAGGCATCTCTAGAGAGGGTAAGGAAAGAGAATTTTATTTTGGACTGCAGTACTGGCCCAGGGGAGAGCTGGTTTCAGCTGCAGGAGGAGGGAGGGAAGCTCGTTTGGATTCCTGCAGTGCTCTCTCCCACCCCTGCCTCACAAAAATGAGCTGCAATAATTCTGTAACTGAGGGGGAGTGGATAAGGTTTGTGTCCAAAATGGAAATGAGATCCACACGAGGCCTGCAGGTGTGGCAGGCAGAGGAGCAGGCGCAGCCCGTGTGGGACAGCCTGGAGCCGTGCAGAGCTGAAGGAAAAGGAGCAGGGAGGGAAAGGGGAGCCCCTCACCCCGGGTTCTTGGACTTGAGCCAGTTGAGCAGAGCGTCCTTGTTGAAGGCAGCCGTGGCCACCATGTTGCTCTTGTTGAGCTGGATGTTGGCGATGGTGTCCGAGTGCATGACCACCTCAATGAGCCCCGTCCTGTCTCCTGTGGAGAGGCAGCCATAAGGGGTCATCCTGCAGAGATGAGAGAAACCCTTCCACTGAAATCCTGCCCACGCTGGGTGCTGCTGGTTTCAGCTTCCCCTTGCCTGCCCTGTCGCCCTTTCTACCCTGCAGTTGTTCCCCAGCCCCAGAGAACCTGCCCAGAACACCAGACAGAGCTGCTGGGGGCAAAGTGAGCTTGCAGAGAAAACAAAACCCTCTCCACCCCTGACTAACCAGTGCAGGACTCACCTGAGGTCCAGGCCCTCCTGCTTCCACAGGATGTCCATCAGCTGGATCATCTGCAGAGTCAGCATGTCCTGGCGCAGATCTGGGCAGCAGTACAGAGGAAATTAGCATTTTATTGTTCAAAGGGATCCAATTACCACTGCACTAAAATCTTCATGAAAGGGAGAAGCAGGTGAAATATAGAGGGGAGTTAATATGTATTTTCAGATTACTACCAAAAATCTCACTCCAAACCATTAAAGGCCCTCATTTACACAACATCTTAATGGTCCAAATTAGGCCCACTTGCCCCAGTAAATACTTGAGACTAAAATATGTATTGTTCACAGGTATAATGAAGACTTACCATCTCCATTTTTGAAAATGATGCCCACTCCACTTCCACCTGTCTCTTCATTATTAAACACAATCCACAAAGGTTTCATTTTGGAGTCCATGAAGGTGCACTGATCCACACTAGGGGAAATAAAAAATATTACCATCAGTCTCCATCTATTACACAGTGAGGACTTGGGACTTCCATGAGGAAAGAACCTTGGGATAACCCAAAGCCTGCCTTCAGTGTGAAACAAAGCACCAAATTCACACAAATTCAGAGGTGCAGATCTCTCCCTTACCAAACTTCAGCCAGGATAATGTTGGGGTTCAGGGGGGACTGGAGGTGGGAAAGGGCTTCCCTGTAGGTTTCCTGCTTCATGCACATGTGCATCATCTCCTTGGTTTGAGGCTTGGTGGCCTTCTGAGAGCTCACTTTCACAAAGTCATTCAGAGCTTTCATCTTGTTCAGTGCTTCTCCCTGAAAAAAGGGAGGGATGAAACAGGGTCAACAAATAGGAAATTCCTGGAGAAAGTTTAAAAAACATTAAAATCTCCTGTAAAATGTAAATTTGGGTTCCATCTCTTATTTCGTCTTCAACTGGTAGCAATTTCACACATTGCAACAGAACACATTTAGTAGTATCTGCTTGAGGAAGATCCATCATTAACTGTGGATACTCTGCTGGGCACAAAGGCATTGCAAGGTAACGACTGCAACAGGGATAAAGCACTTTACCATGCACCAGAGGAAGAAGTGAGGTGCACTGGCTGGAAAAGTGAGGAGGAGACCTAGAGCCCAGCCTGCCCTTCAGTGCTTTTGGGGAGCTCTGGTTGTGCAAAAGTGCTACTCAGTCTCGAAAAGAAGCAGCACTGGCTTGTGGGCACATCTTGGACACAACTTTGTCTTTGGTAAGTGACCCTTGACAGGTAAGAGAGGTTGCAGAGTGGGCAAATGCCAGCAGAACCTGCACACAGCAACTGAAAGGGAGTCCAGGGCTCTGAATCAGCCAGCTGTGATCAGCACCTCACCCAGCTGATGTAATAACAGCAGTGCTCTGAACAGCTCAGACCTTTCTGGACACAGACTGAGCCTGTGTGGGTGAGTGAGGGACGAGCAAAGCCCCACGTGCTGGGGGTCTCCAGGACACACCAGAACCAGCAGCCCTTACCAGGCTTTTCTTGTCTTACTGATAACGTGAATTTGGGCAAGCCAACAGCAGAGAAGGAGCCCCAGGAGGGCCAAAGCAACGTGTACCTGCTTCATCAGCACCTTCATGTGGTGGGTGCTGCCCCGGCAGTAGGCTTCCAGGATGAGGCCAAACCTCAGGGACACAGCAGGAACGTGCATCTCTGACCTGCAGGGAGGTGAAGCAGAGCTCACTGCAGTCACTCATTCCCCCACTCACACCAAGAGGGGGGACAACACCAGAATGTTTGGCTGCTGTTTAGATTCTGTGTAATGGGGAAGGGAAAAAAAATGCCCCTGCCCCAGAAGGTGATGGAGGAAAAGCAGTGCTTGAGGTGATAAAACATTGAGATGTTTCCCCTTTGAGAACATCACCTGGGGAGCAAGAACAGTTCAGGGCTTATGGCTCAGAGCTGGCAGGTGGCCATTGAAGCCCAGAGCAAATTCCAGCTCAGAGGCATGTGTGTATACAGGCACAAATATATAAAAATTCTGAAAGCAGAACCTATCCCAAACACCACCACTACAATGGCAAGAGACAAAAATAAATGAACAAAGAAATGATATTGTGTCCTCCTGGAATAATTCTGAGTCACCTGAGGTAAAAAGCAGCACTTCCCACTTCACAGAGCACTGGAGCACTCAGTAAATGCTGGTTTCACTTGATTACTGAGAAAAAGCCTAAAACATTTGCTCCTCACCTCAGATGCCAGAAGAGGAAGTGGCCGATCTTGCGGTTGGATAATGCCCTTTCCAGCAGGAACTTGGTTAATTCACAGTCTAGGTAGGATTCATACTTGAGCACCTGGACAAGCTGCAGCAGGTATTGGAACACATCATCATCCCTGTGGACAGAAAGGAAACGTGAAGCACAGCCTTGTCTTCCCTGCCACCAGCATTCCTGTAAAAGCTGTGAAGACGAGGCTGTCACTGCTGTTCACAGCCCCTGAGCAGAAATAGAAAGGGCTCTGCCTCCCTGGGGACAGCACTTACGTCAGCTTCTTCAGGGAGTTGATAGCAAAGGAACCAACGTAGCGGTCAGGAAAGCTGAAATCCAGCAGCTCCAAGGCATTCAGGACAGGCAGCTCCGGCCAGGTCTGAAGCAGGGAAATCATCTGTAATCACCGAAAAGAAAACAGGAAATAAAAGGAACAAGGTATTTATGACAATGGATGTAAACCTGGAATTCTACTCATGAAAGAGCAGCTCCTTATGAGGGGGTCACTATTTATAGAGGCCTCACAGAAAGTTTGCAGATACCAGGTCAAAAACTGATCCTTTGAGGTGGCTTGTGCTGATCTCCAACTATCATTTAAGAATATTCAATCCAGATCTCTTTTTTCCCAAGAATTAAACAGTTTGGGGTTTTTTGCCTCCAGTTTCTTGAAGGGATAAACAAGACCTTGCTGGCCCCTAACAAATCTGGGCTGGGACAACCCACAGAACCAAAGAGAGCCCAGAAGAGCCAGACCTCAGCTGGTAGCAGCTGGGAAGCTCCCTGAGAAAACTGAAACATCCCTGGCTCAGCTGGGCTCCAAACACAGCACAGCAACGTAGACACTGAAAGATGGCTCAAAAAAGGGAGCCCTGGCTGCCAGCCCCACATCCTCACCTGGGCAACATCCTCGTGCTTGTTCCACTTGGTGATGATGAGCAGCTTGGCCAGAGCCTGTGGGTACTGGTCACGGATGTCGTACCTCATCTTCCACACCAGGTCCTTCTCGTGCTCGTACAGCTCCGTGTGGCTCCTGCACTCCAGGATCTCCCTCAGCTGCAGCTTCTGCTCACAGCAAAGAGCACACACAGGCTCAGGCTCGAGCCACAGCAGTTGCACAGCTCAGAGAGACCCTGCAGGACTGGGGCATGACCCCCTTGAGTGAAAAATGCTGGGAGGGGGCTCAGGTGGAAACAACCAGCCATGAAACCAGGCTTGCAGGCAGCTGGAAACTGATGCCAGGACACTCACCTCCTCAGAATCTTCTGCTGCAGCTCGGGGTTGTTCTCCATTCCTTCCCAACTCCAGCAGCTGGGACACAAACAGAGAGGGTGAGAAAGGCTCCTTAGTTCCTCTGTAATTGCAGCCCCCATCACTTCAGGCATTTATGCTGCACTGGAGATCAGTCACTCACCACCTCTGCCCGGGCTCCCCTTTCTCCCTGGCACAGCCTGAGCTGGGGAGCACAGAGCACATCTCCTCCCTCCCCTGTAACAGGCACGTGTCTTCTCCCACTGCTCTGGCCAGTTGCAGTGACAGATGGAAAATCTCCACCTCACACATGGCCTGTTACCACTCTGCTGCAAGGGAGGGAGCTGCCTACTTCATTTCCCCTTTATTCCTCTTCCTTCCTACAGAGCCTAATGTAGTTTGAAGGCAGCTCAGTTAAGCCCATTTTTTAAACAAATGCTCATCTATGAGAGCAGCTTTACCTCAGTAATTCATAGCTTGGAAAAGTATTTCATAGCTTGGAAAAGTATTTCATAGCTTGGAAAAGTATTCACTCAAAGGTCCATTAGTTAGGAGGGAAAAGTGAAATTTTCAGTTAACAATATCAAGTTTGCTTGCACGCAGTCCCTGTTGATGGCTGCCCCAGAGGTTCCCCACGAGGAGGAACAGCAGGGGGATTCCTGGGAATTCTCCCAGAAAAGTGTCCCTGTGCCCCACCTGCTCAAAGGATGGGTAGTACACAGGATGTGCTGCCACGCTGGGGAAGCAGATGACCAAGGCTGCTGCACTCTCTGTGTTGGGGTTGCACTGCACTGTGCCCATGGGGTTCAGGAGTTCCCCCTTCTCATCTGAAAAACAAAGTGCATAAAAGCCATGAGCCCAAATCTTGTGAAGGTTTGGTGCAGAAAGCAGAGCAGAGACTGTCCCTGGGCACTGCCTGGCCACGAACACCTCACCCTCCCGAGCCCTCCCCAGTGAGGGGCAGGTGACATCCTCAGGGGAGCAGCCACCTCTCAGGTCACAGCAAAGCCAAGCTCAACAAAGCCTGGCCTTGAGCAGCACACAGCAGTGGCCACTGCACCTCCTGGGGGAGACTGAGGATGCCAGAGAGCAGCTCCCTGTCCTGCCATACCTGGGAAGGAGGACCACATGTGCAGGCAGCACTCCCCTGTTTTCAGCTGGTCCTTGTAGTCGAAGAGCATCACGTTGACCCAGGCGATGGGACAGTCCTGTGGGAGACAGCACTCGTGGGGGGCTGCCCTGCCACAGCTGCAGGGCACTGCAGGCCACAGACCCCCCTGCAAAGGGACATCCTGAGTGCTCACTGCTGGGCTCTCTGAAATGGAGTGTACAGGATGGCACCGGGCACTCCCCACAACCTGGGATCCTCTGCGTGGCGCTGAACGGCACCAAACGCCCCCCACAAACGTGTCTGAAACTTCACCATCTGATATCATAGCTGGAGAATCTCTGATTTTCCAATTAAGGCCTTGCTACTCTACACTCAATATTTGAGGGAACTATCATGTATTTCATATATTTCACAATTTGAGGTGGGGGGAGAAGAACTAATTTTGAAACAGGGAAAACAGAGTAGGCACGATTTTGGAAAATGAGACAAAGGATGCTAGAAATAGCTCGTAATAGGAAAAAAAAGGCTTGGCTTCTTTGTACAATAATAAACACTATCTATAGAAATCAAACTTTATGTTGCCAATCCCTTGCTACACCCCCAAAATAAACCTCACAAATCCAACCCAGTCTCGTTTTGGAGGAGGGACTCCAGCAAGTGACTGGGACACAGCCAAGACAAAGAACCCATCCCCTGCCCTCACCCAGCTCCCAGCCCCAGAGCAGACACATTCCACGAGTGAGCTCAGCTTTCCTGCAGTCAGGTTCCCCAGATGGAACACTTTACCTCATACAGCAGCACTCTGAGCTCAGATCACACCACGGCTCAGGCACAGAAACCAGCTGGAAAAGGGGTTAGTGGCAGAAATTCTGCAGCCAGGCACCCACAAACAGTGTCACATTTAAAGGAACCACAGGGAGACATCTGCTCCCACTGGGGCATTCTGGACAGTGCAGCCCTGCCCCACAGAGCACCCAAGCACTTGGAGGTAACAGGGCCCCCATTTCCCTCTAACGTGACAAAATGAGTCACTTCCAAGTGGCCTCTCACAAACCTTGGAGCTGACTGCATTACTCCAAATATCCTCAGTAAAATCACATTTGAGACATCAGCTTCCAGATCACAGGGAAAAGCCAAATAAAACACCAGCAGCAGCAATAACCTTTCTTAACAGAGCAAATGACATGTAACCACAGCTCAGAGCCTGCCAGAACACAAGGCAAGATTTCTGGTGGATAAGGTCCAGCAGAACAAGGATCCAGCATTCTAAAGACAGACATCTCCTGCATGATTTAGAGAAACACTGAAAGCCAACCCTCTGGGTGACATTAACCCTCTGACTCATCCAGTCAGCCTGCAAACATGCCTGGGTTTGTGGTAGTAAATGATTTAGTTCCACCTATCTGCTCTGGACAGTCTGCATATAAACAACATGTATGGAAATAACCTCTGAGTAAGGGGAAAAAAAAAACCACAATCAAAACAAACAAACAAAAAATCAGGGCACTCTGTAACCTGCCCTTACCAATCATTTGAAATGATTTCTGGGCACCTCACTCAGAGCTGTAGCTCCCCAGGGGAAAAAATCCTTTTTTGCAGTGCTCAGCTGTAGTAAATGTTGTGATTTTATATTAAAAGCTCATCAGAACGCACCCACCTTTCCCCAGCACACAAACACACATGAATGAGATCCTCTAAACAACTCAGCTAAACAGACTGGTAGTGTTTTGTCAATCAGAACAGCAAGATTTCCTTCTGCTTCAAAACTGAAAATTAGTCCAGTGTGACCACAAACATCCAGCCTGTGGATGAATCACATCTTCTGTCCAACAAAAGCTTCCAGCAGGAGCTGGGGTTCTGCTATTCTTAAATAAAAAAGAAACCCAACAATAAAAGTGTTAATCCTGGTCCTGGCCTCAAAATGTTTGCAGTCTGATGTCTTCAACCCAGAAATTGGTCCCCACAAGCAGGATTCATGAGCTGGCTGTTTCTCCCAGACATGACTGCACAGTAACCCTGAGAACTCCACTGATGTCAGCACAACAAAGCTCAGTGAACCTCCCAACAGTGAGGAGGAGTGGACAGAACTGAAATCCTCTGTATCACACTCATCAGTGCCTCATCCCTCTGCACTCTAGCACAGATGCATGAGCAACCCTCTCCTGGAGGCACGAGAACAGTGTCTTTGTGGTCACAGAAACAATAATTTGCAGAGGCACAAATGCATTTGCTGCTCATAAAGAAAACTCTCACATGCAAAGAGCTTGAGGCTTACACTAGAGCCTCAGCAATCCAAAATTCAATTACAGGCTGCAGTTGGATTTAGTTACTAAATCATTAATGGGCTAAAAGTTTTGGAAAGTCAGAGCTATCTCTGATTAAGATGCTCATATAAGGAGCTTCCAAAGTGATTTAACACTTTCTATGGTCAGTTTGCAGCACCTGAACAGTAGAAGAATCTGCACTTTAACTTTGCCTTGCCTAATGCTTTGCCATAACCAATGTTTCCATTCCTCAGTTTATTCTCCCTCCCTAGCTGGTAATTTGCTCCACTGGGGATTTGCAGGAAAGACCTTGTTAGAAAGAAAATGCAACAGAGATGATGGTTTAACCTCAACTACAGAACAAGGAAGTTGCAGAACAGCAAAATGGGGACACCAACACAAGTTATTCCTCTTTAGGTCCAGTCAGATGCTGGGTAGGTTTCTTAATGGTCTTTCTAGAGAAGTTACAGATAAACAGCCTTTCTTACAAGCAGCCACTTCCCAGTTTCCTGTTCCCTTTATGAAGAAGTTATTGCCCATTATCTGCAAGCTGTTTCATTAACACGAAGCTTTCTGAAAGACAAGGGCACAGCCCTGCCCAGCCCAGGCTGGCCTCACTCACAGCTTTCTTGGACTTCTTCTTGGTGGAACGAGCCTTCTTGGCCTTCTCGATGACGGCGTAGAGGGCGAGGCAGAGGCGGGCCATGCGCGGCAGGTCGCAGATGCTGATGTCGAAGTCCAGGCGCTGCCGCCACACGGGCTCCGAGCACACCGCCACCTCCCAGCTGGACACGGTCTTGCACAGCATCTCGTGGCCGTGGAACAGACCTGCCTGCACCACCAGCTGAGAGCAGCACAAAGAACAGCGCACCATCAAGCCAGGGCACCCGCTGTGTTTGCTGGAGGCATGTCACCAGCACAGGGCAGCACGCCCCTGGACAGGGTGTCCTGCTCCTGTCTCTCTCCCAGGTCATTGAGACATTCAGTTCTGGTCTGTCTCTTTACTCAGCTTCATTAAGGGCATTATTAACTTCTCACTTCATGCAGACTTGCATATTAATTAATGTGACACATTCTTGCCCAGTTTCCTTCCTTTCCCAAAGGGCAGCTGTTCCCCTTCTCCTCATTTTCCTGCTCCCCCTTCACTGCAAACACCCCACATATCCCAGGCCTCTGCTGCTCCCTGCTCCCCTTTGCCAGGCACCATCTCTCCCATCACTTTCTTCTCAAAGCTGGGGTTTCCCTGCTGCTGCTGCAGCCTCCCTGCCCTGCCCAGCACTGGACAATGCCATCACCTCAGGGCAGCAGTTCTGTTTGCTGTGCAGCAGCTTTTCCAATACTGGGCTGCTGTCTGGCCACTTCCCTCCCTATTCCTGTTGTGCTGCAGTTCAGAAACTTTCCAAAGGCTGAATGAAGCCCTTGGGGGAGCAGGTGGGATCACACTGCCAGCCAGCACTGTCCTCCCCACACAGAGAGAGGGATGTGAGTGGGAAAGCACAGGTACAAACCCCAGAGTGAGTCAGTACCCACCTTCATTCTCTCATCTGCATTGACCTTGCTGCCTTGCACCAGCTCGATGTAGAAAGGCTGCTCTAAGGACCAGAGAGAGCCATAGTTTGGCTGGAAAGAGAAAAGGGTTCTGGTCAGAAACAGGTGCAACAAAGGCCTCTCAAGTCAGCAGCAGAACTCATCTTCCATTCCCTGCTTTTGGTCCCACAGCAAAGAGCAAGAAGCTGGGACAACCAGGGAAGCTGTGGAGGGGGCTGGAAATTCCCATCTTAGACCCCCTCTGGAACCTGTCCTGAGAAGGGCAGGGAGAAGCCACTGCTGTCCCCAGCCACGAGCAGCACCCCCCACCAGCCCAGCCCAGGGCTCACTGTCCCCTTTACCTTTTTCTTGGGGAGCGGGGGGGGCTTGGGAGCCGCCTTTGGGGGGCTGGTGATGCAGTTGCTCTGCTCGTCCCTCATGGCAATGATGGCAGAGGAGTGCACCATGGTCAGGTGGGGGGTCAGGCCCCGCTGCAGGCAGCTGCGGATGTGCTGAGAGGGGACAGGGTCAGCCAGGGACAGGGGACAGGGACACCCGGGCCAGGGACACCCAGGCCTGGCCAGAGCCACTGCCCCAACCAGCACCAGGCAGGGACCCATGCAGGGACACAGCAACAATCCAATCCCACTGCTCAGTTATCTCCTCCTGCTTTATAAACCTGCAACTTGCTGGCCTCATGTTGCCAGAACTGAGAATATGAAGTGCTTTTTACAGCTGGCACTTCATCAATGGACTCAGGGCTGCATTAAGGGAAAACACTGAGGAGGGTTCAGCACTCCCAGCAGCAGACTGCCCTGCCAGAGGAGCACATCATTCAGGATTACTTGCCCAGCTTTCAAGTGGAGAACCCTCATCCCACCATACAAGCAAGCAGACATTTCCAGAACCACAGTCTCTAACACAGCACCTGGCACCCAGGGACAGGCCTAGACCACTGGCCTCCCAAAAACAAGGATTTGTTAGGTTGTTAGAAGTACCCTTTGCCCTAAGTAGCACCCAGGTCCTGCCACTGATGAGCTGCACTCCTGTAAACAGCAGTGTCTCCTTGCCAGTATGCCCCAACCCACATCCCCAGCAAGAGAAGGCCAAGTGGGAACAGAGTCACTGATAAATACATGAGGCTCACCTGGAATTGGTACAGGGGGTAGTTCCCATAGAGATATTCACATTTCCCATTCACCTGCAGGGTGTAGTCCTCTGGCTTCTGCAGGGTCTCGTGGCGGAACACAGTAGCCTGTTTCTTAATGGCATAGCTCATTAAGGTGATGGGGAACTCCCAGGGGGAGATCTGGAAGGTGAAGCTCTCCTGCAATGCCAACAATGCAGCAAACTGTCAGACACCAGCACAGGGCTGCAGGGGACAGCAGGGAACAGCATTCCTGAGGAGCAGGATGGGAAGGTACAATCACACACACATCAGCCAGTGGTAGGGAGGGATGTTTGCCAAACTGGGCAGCAGCAAGTTTCAGCAGTGTAAGCACAAGGCTGGAAATTAGGAACTTCAATTCTAAGCAGAATCACCAGTTCACGTGGTTGCTAGTCATTAAAAACCTTCACAGAGTCATTCCACCAGCAGGGCAGAGGCTGGCAGGGTCCCCATGCTCAAACACTGCTCTGCAGGCCCTTCTCCAGGGAGGGTGACTGGCTTCTTCATGCCCAGGGACAACATGCAGAACATGAACCAAGGGCAGGAGGCAGCAACAGGGGCCCAAGGGCAGCACAGATCAGTGCCTGCAAGCAGTGTTTGCTGAGCACAAGCTGAGCAGCCTCTTGAGCTTCCAAAGGAAAGTCAAGGATTGGATTCTGTGCTCCTTTCCTACCCAAACCCAAAAAGGTTTCCAGCCCATGTACATGCAGCAACCTCAGCCCCCAGCTAACCAGTACACCTAGTGCACGTGCAGGAGGGAGAACAGCTCCCTCCCAAACATCTCCCACAGGCAAAGGAATCTGGAGAATAAAGATGAACACTGAGCACAGGGAAACACTGTCCAGGTACACATTATTCTGTCTCCACACAAGCAGAGGTTTCCAAAGGAAAAGCACAAACCATCAAAAAATATGACAGAAAAGCTCGTGCTTTACCCCGCCAGACTGGAACTTGACGTTGACAAAAATGTTCTTGGTGGGGATTTGGAGGGAGCCAGTCCCAAGGCCCTTGGCCACGGGCTCCAGCTGCAGGGGGAAGTTGTACTCCATCCACGCCGCCCAGCTGAGCTGCTGCCGCCGTGCTGCCTTCTCCTCGCAGAACTGGCACATTTTGGTGCGGAAATCGCTCACCTCTGGGTCCTGCACAGAGTCAAACTCGTGCAAACCTGGGGGGAAAGTAAGAGAGGAAGGCAAAATAAGCACCTGCAGCCAATGGGGGAAATGAGCCTTTTCCTCAAATGTCTGTGAAAGTCTCCCTGAACACGTGTTTAACGCGTGGCCAAAAGCAGAGTCAGCCAAGCCTCAACAATCACATTTGTGATGGACAGTCTCACTGACTGGACACCCCAGCTCTGCCAGCAGGCAGCATCACCTTCCCTGGTCTGCACAGCCAGTATTCACTCTCTGCATCCCCTGGGGATGACACCTCTGACATCCCAGTGCTCCAGCAGTGCCCCGGAGCACGCCAGGACAGCAGCACGTCCCACCCCAGCCCGTGCCCCGCGATGCCAGCACACCTCTCCCGATGAGCAGGCTGATCTGGGAGTTGATGAGCTTCTTGGCCCTGTCCCCCTCGCGTGCCACCAGGCGCAGCACGGGCAGGAAGGGCTGGATGTCACAGAGGCGGCGCTGCTCGTCCTCCAGCTCCTGCTGCTCGGCCGTCTGGTTGATGCAGGTGAACACGTAGGCCTCGGGGTCGCTGAGCATGTGGAACAGCGGCTCATGCTGCGCCTGCTGCCAGAGCACCTGCGGGGCGGCACACGTCACCTGCTGCTGGCACTGTGTCACTGTCACCTGGCACTGTCACCTGGCACTGTCACCTGGCACTGTCACCGTGGCACTGTCACCCGGCACACTGTCACCATGTCACTGTCACTGTGCACACTGTCACCTGTCACCATGGCACTGTCACCGTGGCACTGTCACCCGGCACACTGTCACCATGTCACTGTCACTCTGCACACTGTCACCCTGCACACCATCACCCTCCACACTGTCACCGTGTCACTGTCACCCTGCACAGTCACTGTGTCACTGTCACCCTCACACTGTCACAGTGTCACTGTCACCCTGCACACTGTCACTGGCACCCACCAGCTGTCCCTGCACACTGTCACCCTGCACACCATCACCCTCCACACTGTCACAGGGACTTTGAAAGAAGCCACACTGTCACCCACCAGCTGTCCCNGTCACTGTCACCCTCCACACTGTCACCCACCAGCTGTCCCTGAACACTGTCACAGTGTCACTGTCACCCTGCCCACTGTCACTGTCACCCACCAGCTGTCCCTGAACACTGTCACAGTGTCACTGTCACCCTGCCCACTGTCACTGTCACCCACCAGCTGTCCCTGCACACTGTCACAGTGTCACTGTCACCCTGCACACTGTCACTGGCACCCACCAGCTGTCCCTGAACACTGTCACAGTGTCACTGTCACCCTGCCCACTGTCACTGGCACCCACCAGCTGTCCCTGCACACAGCCATGGCAGAGCACAGCCCAGGCTCCCCACAGCACCCCTGGACCTGCAATCCCAGGCTGCTCCTCAGCCAAGTCTGGTGGCTCCAGCTCGTGCTGAACTGCTGGGTGGGTTTATTTGCAGGTGCCTTTAACTGACTTCCTTTTTTCACATTTGCCTTTTGTTTTGGGTATTGTTAATCCCTCAGCCTGAGCATTTAAATAACCCCCACCTGAATATCTCACAGTAAACACCTGCTGACTCTGTCCTGTGAAACAGAGCAATTCCTCACACTGCAAACAAAATTGGGTTAAGTAACTTGCTCCCAGTAACATGAAATCTGTGACAGGAGCCAAGAGCTTCTCAAGTCTTGCCAACACTATCCAGCTCCCAAAGATCCTTCTCTCCCTGTGGATAGCACTCTCACATGACTTCATATCCCCTTTTTTACTCTCATCCTAAGTGCCTGCTATTGGAGGCAAAACTCTGGAGCAGATGGGCCTCTGGTTGTAACACAGACCTGTCACCCAACAGCTGCTACAAGGCTGTTGTTACCTGTTTGATGGTGCCCAGGCTGGCATTGCAGGGCACAGAGAGGTTTAGGTAAATGCCTGTGGGCAGCAAAAAGTCCACATGGATGTTTTGGTTTTCCCCCTTGGACCAGAAATCCGTAGGGCAGTAAATGCCTGGGGGCATCCTGCTCACTGCTTAGCTACCACCTGCAAGAGAAGGAAAAATAATCTGTTGCTGTTGACTACACATTATTTGCTCAGTTCTGGGTTGGGCTCTGTAGAAAATTAATATGCAAAAGAGCCCAAAGAAAGGAAGGTCAGCACAGCCTTAAAGCTCAGAAAACATGGACCTTAGTAAAAATTCCACTTCAGTGCCTTTGAGCCACATGTAACTATAGCATTTGCTTCTATTTTAATGCAACCCTCTCTTAATCCCTTCTAGGCCAGGGTTAACATCTACATCTGCATTGGACAAAGAAATAAGAGAATTCTCTTCTCTGGAGAACAGACACTTGTCCCAATAGCTCATTTGTGACCAAGCAGCCAAGAGAAACAGTAAATTCCTACCCCTGGCTGTGTAAGGCAATCCTCAGGCCACATGCTCCAAGCTCCACTTTGTTTTTCCAGAGCTCAGTTCCAGTCTGCAAGAGGGAGAAGGAGTTGTTGCTGGTTCCAAGTATGCATGCATTTTTACACACACAAACAAATAATACTCTGCTGTACATCCCCCCTCTACAAGTACAGAAAACTGAAGTTGAAGGGTGAGGCAGTCAGGATAAGTTTGTTAACTCCATCTGCAGCCTGTCCCTTGGCAGGATGCTACAATTTATTTTCAGCACATCCAAGGAATGCAAAGAAGGGAACAAGAATCTGAACGCTATCAGGTACAAACTGCTGTTTTCAAACACAGGATGAAACAAAAGACATTCACCAGCAGCCTGTCAGACATTTCCTTTCTCAAAGACATGTAACAAAGTCTCCATCCATTTGCCCACAAGCAAAATACTACAGCAATAAAACCTCCAGTTTCCTGCACAGGCAGGTGGCAGAGAGTGGTGTCCCCACGTGCTGGGAGACTCTGGAACTGTTGGCATTGGTTCCAGTAAGAGACAGGGAAGTGGCTCTAATTCTCTCCAACCACCCCAGCAGAGAAACCAGCTCACCTCAATTCCCTCTCACAGAGTTTCTCTGTCAGGTCAGCAGAGGAACATCCCAGTGGTACAGCCTGGAAGGTGTTCCCACAGCCATGGCTCCAAACTCAGCCCTGAGTGAGTCTGTGTCCCTTCTCCTCAGCCCATGAAACCAGCACAAAATTTCCCCATTCACAACTTCAAATACAGCTTTGCAGCTGTAGGGACTTTGAAAGAAGCTGAGCTAAGTGCTGTTGATTCCCAAACCACAAAGTCCTGCTGGCAGCTCCTCAGGAGCCAGCCTGGGCTTCAGCACAAGGAACCCAGCATCTTATCTGCCAGGTCCCGGGAACACACCACTTCCCTGTCAGCAGTGAGGTCAGGATTCCCAGAAACATGAGCTATGTTTTATCTGTCCTGCTTCCTCAGCACAGAGGCTGCATCACCCAGGACCGGATGGAGAGACCACAAACCACCCCGGGCTTTGCAGGGAGGGGAGCAAAGGGGGAGGAGGAAAGGCTTACAAGTTTGAATAAGGCAAAACAAGCTGGCCCTGTTTTCTGCTCACCAACAATAACAACAGCAGGTTTCTGGTGTATCTGCTGCCTCAGCCTAAATCAGCAAACTACCACAACTCTACTGACCAGCAGAGACAGAGACACAGCAAGGGCTGCATTGCTTCCTTCTGCTAGGATTTCTATCTGGCACCACATCCCAGAGAACATGGAGCACCTGTCTAAGCCATGAGCACTACAGTGGCAGCTCAAGCTCAACACCTTGTCTTTCCAAACTCCCTCATTTAGAGGATGCAGGACTTTTCAACAGAACCTGGGGTGAATATACCAAAGGAAAAATAACTCTGGACTTTCATTGTCTCAATACATCATTTACTGAGTCTCTCCCCTTCCCACTGCTAAATTCAGAATGTTGTACTTGTTGGAGCTCGGATCTGATGCAGTGTGACAGTTCTTACACAAGGCAAGCTCTGCATAGATGGCTACTCCTGCACCAGCTGACTTCCCTGCTCCCCTTTGCCTTGGGAAACTGAACAGAGTTCTCCGGGTTTTTTCTCACTTTCCATGGAAGGGTTCTGGTTGTGTGAAAACTACAAGGATCAAGCTTTAAACAACCACCGGGGCTACAGAATACCTTGGCTTGGGCCCTCCCCTTAATGAAATAAACACTCCTCTGAGCTTTTAAATTGTTCAGTGCCCACCTTACACACACACACACACTCCCACAAACCAGCCTCACAGAGAAAAGTAATGGAAGCAGAAGTACACTAATGTGATCTGAACTGGGGATAACCTTGTTTGTGTGCAGGGTTGATGATGAAAGGGGCTGTCAGCAAGAGAAGAGATAGGAAAGCAGAATGTACATGTGGTGATAAAAACAAGCTGCAGGTTTGGGGGCTCCCAGCTCCAGAAGAGCATCAGAGCAATACAGCATCATTCAAGCTCACCAGAACCTTAGATCCAACCAGAAGCAATAGCCAGAGGGAAGGAAAGAGGAGTTCAGGTAAAGCAGCTTAAGTGAAAAAGAAATGTAAAGCCATTCCTCATTCTGGGAATGAAACAGTATCACCAGGGAGAGGGCAGACAGACAAAGAAAAGCATCTGATGGGAGACTCGAGAACCTTTCTCTGGTGGAAACTTTCAAGCAGCTTTAGGCAAGTTCACAGCATTGCCTGAGGAACTAACTGGTGGGAAACCATATATTCAGTGGTTAAAGCAAAAGCTTGAAAGCCAACACTGTGCAAAGCTCAGTTCCCAAACCTGACAATTGTTTGCTGCACTACATCAAACAACGAAAATTCCTCCGTGTTTCAGCTTTCTCACATGCACAAGGACAGTCTGTAACTCTTGAAGGATGTTGTAACTCTTAAATGCTGGCAAAGGGATGTGAGATCCTTGCACCCTTCCTATTACTGCTAACACAGGCAGAGCCTGGGAGTTGGAGGAAGTTGTAATAAACGAAAGCTTCCAGCTGAAGAAGTTGCTGAAATTAGGCTTTTCCCACTGTTCCCAACGGCTCCACAGCACCAGAAACCCAAGCCCATCTTGTTGATGAAAACAAAAACCAAGTCGTGCGTTTCTAATGACATCTATCATGACATTCAATTTTCAGGTTCCCATCTCAGGCACACACAGTGTGCCATGTCTTTTGGGAGCTCCTAAAAGACTCCCTCGTGCCCTGCCAAAAACATGACCCAAAGCTAACCCACAGCAGAAACACACACGGCTGTGCACAACTGAGCCAGGCAGCACAAGTCCTACACCACGGAAGGTCTGGATGAGCAGGTGCTGGCACTCCCCAAGCCCGCCACTAACAACTGTGGTGACAACGCACCATGTGCCAAAGCCTCCATAGGGCCAGGCGGACACCAGCAGCCCCTGAGATCACCAGCAGCCCCTGAGATCATCACCAGCAGCACCCGCGGCGTGGGCCGCCAGGTGATGAGTGCTGGCCAAAACAGCAGCCCGTTGCCTGCCATGCATCCATCCATGCATCCATCCATGCATCCATCCCTCCCTCCCGACGCCGAGCCCAGCGCTGCCAGCAGCACGGGGGACACAGCGCCAAGGGCGGCCCCAACGGCGCAGCCCCACAGGTCAGCGGCTCCGCAAAGCCCCGCTCTCCCTGAAGCAGAAGCGCTGTTCCCGAGGAGCAGCGCCGCTCAGAGCCGGCGTTTGCCGCAGACGGCCCCGGCCGAGCCC
>WEIU01020248.1:688112-699984 GCA_013389925.1 Aegithalos caudatus
TATTTGCATGTTTATTTTATTTTCTGTACTACTACATTTGTATTTTTAATATTCCCATTAAAGGACTTTTATTCCTATTCCCAAAATTTTACCTGAGCGCCCCTAATTGCAAAATTAGAATAATTTGAGGGAGGGGCTTACATTCTCTATTCCAAGGGAACTTCCAGCGTTTTGCTGGCAGATACCTGTCCTTTCAAAACCAGGACAAGGGGACAGACAAACAAACAAACAAACCAAGCAAGCCAAGCTGCTGCATGTCACTGCACACGAGGCAAACAGGAAGCCTGAGCAGCGTGGGGAGGGCTGCAGCTCTCTGCTGTGTGTGGTTAGCACTCCTCAAGGTTTGCAGTGCTCAGCAGGGCTGCCAGCATAGCTGGGAACTCACCTGCATTTAAAACTCACCAGAGGGGGCTTTGTTTGCATTTTTTCTCTTTTTTTTTTTGGAACAAGATCTGAAATGGGGTCTCAGGCACCCCAAAGTGTGCAGCACTGATGCACACTGGCTGCCTGTGGTGGGCAGTGGGGCTCACCTGCCTGAGCACAGCCACGGCCTGCAGCCTTTGCCCAGAAAATTCCCTGGCCAAACCAAACTGCTTCAACATTTGAAAGTCACTGCTTCTGTTTGCATGTCACACAAAAGCTCTCTGTGCTATAGAATACTACTGCTACAGGCTTTGGAGATTTATTTAAACACACACACATATATATATAATATATATTTGGGACACCCACGTTGTCTTGCAAGTAAGCAACATGCACATCAAGGGACATTAAGAGATTAGGATAAACTGCACTAAGAATTGTAACTGCACCTCTCAGAGCACAGGAACAGGGTCAAAGGCCTCCCTGCACTGACCACTCCATACAGCCCTAACTTGTCACATCCTGACCCACAGACATCCTTCACCCACCCCCAAAGGAGAGCTGCTCCCTCTCTCCTCCATCCACACTCCAGCAACCTTCTCAGGAGGACACTGCCCTGAGGACAAACGTGCAGTTACTTCACAGCTCAGCCTTTGGGACAGCTGAGGACACCTTGGTTGTAATGTCAGTTGTTTTTCTTTCAGGAACAAGGCCACAGTTTACTTGTTGATGTTGCCACAAGAGAGATTTCAGAGACTAAAACCACAACAAAGCTTCAGCACGTTTTTCTCTTTGATGACTGTGCATTCAAACAAAAATGCCATTAAGCAAAACCTTTCCACAAGCTATAAGGTGCTGATGGCAAAGTATTAGGGGATGGGATCCAAGGACCTGAGCAGTCTGTTTGATTGAAAAGCTTCTGGAATGGTGTCAGTCTTGCCACCCCAAAATGACAAAGAGAAGGGAGAATGATGACAAAGATACTCAGCTCTCCTGCTGAAGGCCAAAGTGGCCTCATTTGGTGTCCTTGCCCAGATAAAAATACTGTTTTATTTGTGTGACTATGTATTTAAATGAAGGATACTGCAGACTTGAGAACAATGTGTTCCTCTCTGGTTCCCCCATAAGCGTTTGCAGAGCAAAAATGTAACAAGGCATGGCCTGAGTCAGCTGCAGTGGCAGCTGAGATTCCCATCCTGACCATCAGCAGCACCACAGGACTTCCACAGGAGAATAATCCCTGCAGGCACTTCTGCTCCAGAGTTATCAAAATGAAGCAGAAGGGTTTGCTTGGTACCTCCTTGTTGTTTCTGCATGAGAATTTCTGAGTTCTAACCTCTGCCCCTCAGCAGGTTTAGTGCTGAGGAAAAAGGCAAGCAGTGTGTGCTGTGGGTGTTGGGAGCAGCTCATCATCCCCAGGACAGAGAGGAAGGGATCAGGCAGATGTGGGACAGGAGGAGATGCTCCTGCCCAGTCCTGCCAGGAGCGTGGGGCTACAGCTCTGGCAGGGATACCCTGAGTTACTGACTGCAACAGTGCAAGACAAAATAAACTAAATAAATAAACAAAACTGCTCAGTAAGGTTACACAGGCTGCTGTGAAATGCTGAGGCTTTCAAGGACAGGTGAGGGGCTGGGTTCTGCTCCTCACACTGGTGCCAAGGTGACAGCTTTTACTGTGCTGTGTTTCCCTGCATGCAGAACACTGGGAATGCTCCCTCGTGTTCCACAGGGCGTTTTGGGAAGCTCTGCTCTTTGTACAACTCAGCTGAGGCCTTCAGCTGCTGGTGCTGCACAAGTTCAGAGCACCAGTGTTGCAGCACAGCACGTTTGTGTCACCTCAGAGCACAACAGCAATACAAACACAGCATTTCCCCCTCTCAGGGAATCCCATGGAAAAAGCTCACTTCTGCTGAAGATGGGGTTTTGATACTAAACTAAAAGATGTCAGACACAGATGGCCAGAAGCTCCATCCCTTTTCTGACTATCCGTTCTTCAGGGGGGACAAACAACTTTCCTTTCTCTTAGTGGTTTTCTTTTTCTTTTTTTTTTTGCAACACAAGTGAGTGATCTTTAAAACCACAAATTTCCATTATGAATTGTAACTGCCTATTTAACTAAACCACGCTATTTATTCTTGAAATTACTGTTAGGGGATTCTGAATCCTGTTCTTTGCTGCCAGAAGGAAGGCAGCACCCAGCCTTCCCACACTCAGAAGCACAGCTCAAATTCACAAAACTAGACCTCAGTGATAAAGTCACAGTGCTAAAAAGAAAGCCCTGCATCCCATTTGGGAATTTTGGGGGTCTTTATTTTATCGGTTGTTTCCAGTAAGACCGGATCTGGCAGGCTGCTGTGTGGGTGGCTGGTTGCACTCATGACAGATGCAGGTGCCTGCCTGTGCACAAGCTCAAGAGTTTGTTGTATTTCAGTGGTTTTTGTTTGTTTAGCTTTATTTGACATCTAAAATGTGTGTTCCAAGCTAAGCGACATTCAGAACCCAAACAGATACACTCTCTGCATGAAAATCAGAATGTATGTATCATGTTACCAAGTGAGGCAGATGCCAGTGACAAATGCTTTAAGAATTTCTTAGCAGCCACCTGAAAAATCACTTAAGAGTCAGAAATAAGTAGCAAAGGCCATTGCATGAGTCATCAGTGACAACAAGGAGAAAAGGAATGTGAATGGAATTTTTCTTCTTTTTTTTATAAATGAGAGATGGCTCTGGCTGAAATAAAATATTTTTAACTGTTATCAGAGGAAAATTTCCATTTGCATACAGGGGAATTTCCACCTGAGACATATTGATGAAGAAGACTCATTTACATAGCTGGAGGTAACAATTTTACCCTGGGAACAGTGATGAAGGAAAAACAAATTCTTTTCAGTAGTGGGAAAGCACAAAATTTTTGTCCTCAAATTTTGGTCTAGAAATAGATAATGTTTGTTTTCATTAAGTCTTTAAAAATATTTACAAAGAAGAGAAGATGTATTTCACAGAAGGGAACAGCCAGGCAGCCTAAACAGAACCAGGACTGGGAAACTGTGCAGGACAAGTACTGACTATGTTAAACACTTGGATTATGTGCTACAGGGGCGAGAAAAATAAAGTAAAAAGCTGCATTATTATGAGAGTATAATCATTTAAAACAAAGCAGCAGCCAGGTCTGGGTGGGGGTGGCAGCAGCAGCAGGCACCCGAGCACCCAAGAGATTTTTCCATTTCCACAGAATGGCAGCAAGCTGACACAAACAGAGCCTGGCACCTGCCCAAACTCATTCTCTGGGCTGGAAAGTCGTGAAGAGCTTGGGCTGAATTTGGTACAACTCCATTTTCAGCAGGGCCCCAGCAGCCAGGGTCTGTGTTAGTAAATCCAGCTCACAGGAACCCCCCTTGTACCCTGCCAGGACAAATGTCACTGTCACCCACACTGCCTGGGTGTCCCTGTTCTAAAGGGGCTCTGCTGGGAGCTGCTCTGCAGCACCACATGGACCTGAAGTCCAGCTTTTACCCTGACATGAAGGGGAATAAACCATCAGGCAAAAGCAGCCACAAAGCACCTGCAGCCTGGGGGCTCAGCAAGATAAATTTGCATTGAGTTTCCTATTTTATTTCCTTGCTACCTGCAACAGGAAAAAACTCAACCTCTCACTTCCTTCCTCCTACCCACTTTCTGTTTGGTGCTGGAGTTTGGTGCTTTGTTGCAAAGTAGCTGCAGTCAGGAGCCAGATTTTCAACTTGCTCTGCTTTAAAGGCCATGGGTAGAGACAGAGCAGGGTCTGCTGGCTAAAATGACAAAATGACAGGGGAGAGGAGAGGGCAGTGACAGGCACAGAGCTCACAGGCACAAGGGGAATGATGTTTGGATGCCAACAGAGCAGAACCAGGTGCACAGCTCTGTCAAAAAGGAGAGGGTTGAGCAGGACTTTGGCTTTCTGAATTAGTCTTGGAAATTTAAAGGAAAAAAACTGATGAAATCTTTGCATTCTCTCTCCATCAGTGCCAGCTCCACAGGTATGTGCTGTTCTGGACAGCACAGTAGTGCTGCCAAGCCACACTTTGTGACTTTGGGGATGGAGAGACCACACACCACCCATGCTTTGGGGTGCTCTGGGGAGCTGAGGCACTCACTCAACCCTCCAGAGAAGAGTCTGCAAAGAGTTTGCCTTGAAGGACATTCCTGTCCACCCTCAGAAGCCCCCAACAAAAATACAACTACTGACTGCACATGTGATTCCTTCAGTGGCAGAAGTAAAACACTCAGAAGCCCTCTGACACTAAAAATACATTCTTCCTCCTCCTCAGACTTCTCCTTTAGCAGAAAGATTTCTATCTCTGTGCCATTTCCAGGCTGTCACACTTGGCTCCCACCCTGGAGCCAGACAAATGCCCTCTCAGAGCACAGGGCTCCTGATGGGCCAGAAGAGCTTTTATTGCCCATTCCCTGCTCACAGGTCATGCCCTGACTATTCCTCCCTGCACATGATTTATTTACCATTCCTCTCCCCCTCCAAAGCTGTATTGATTTCTGTGTGTGCCCTGCCATGGGAAGCCACAGCAGCAGTGAGGGCAGACACAGCAGCACTGGCTGCTCCTCAAACACCACACAGTTCTGGCACTCAGCAAGCCTGGAGACTGAACAGACCCCTCAGACTTCCAAATTACAAAAGCCCAACCAACAAACCCCTCCAAACCCACACCTCTTTTTTCACTGCTGAATCAGAACCAGCAAAAGCCTGCAGGGATTTGAAATGTGCATCCCTTCTCTTGGCAAAATACAAATACAAGCATCTGATCTCATTTACCAGCCTGGCTGAGCTCTTGGCCCCCATGGCTCTCATCTTTACTGAATCTTTGTCTTCCCTTATCTCTGATAATGGCACAAACGTTTGGTGATAACAGATTCATCACAGGCACTGGGAATTGATCAGTCTGCACCATCAAAGCATTTTTCCCTACTCCTCTTCCTGAATCTCTTTCCTGGGGTTTCAGCTGACCACAGTAGGAAAGGCAGCCAAACATCTACTCAGCTTACAAATGACAAAAAATAGCTCATGAAATCCTGTTAAGCTGCAAAAAAGTAAAGGTGATAACACCCAAGAAACTTGCACAGAGAGAGCTGACAGAGCCAAGTCCCCTCAGTGCCCTTCAGCCACTCTGGACAGCAGTGACCAGCCACAGCACAATCAAACCTTGATTAATTTTTTATCACCTTCCTGATCACCAGATGGTTGTGCCTGTTACCTTGGCTGTGCTTTAGAGACCTTGTAGGTAAACATGTCCTGCCCTCGTGGAATTAGCAAAGACTGAGGGAGCCCAGCTAACTGGTCCAGGGAGAAGTGGCAGACACTGAATTGTCCAGCAGTACTGCCACTCATTGCCTTGGGAGCAGTCTTACAGCAGAAAACTAAACCCAGCCACACACTGCTTCTCTTATCTCACAAAAAATAGAGGAAGGGACCATAAAAAAGCACCACCCAGCAGCATAACTGATTCTGAATACAATGTTTTCCTCTGCTCTGAATGAGAAGTCAGTAGCTCTGATTGCATGAGCGCAAATTCCCCCCAAATTTCCCTGAAACCTTCCATTACAAAGAGGCAACTGAATTCTGGTATTAATTTTAGGCTGATACTTGTTTATTTACCTCAGTTAACATTATCTGTTAGATTTTATCATGGCTGAGTGAATCACCCTCTAGTACACAGGTGCAGCTGGCTCTCCCCAGGAGAGGAGCACGGCAGCAGCTCTGCAGACTGCAAGTGCTCCCTGCAAAGGGGCTTCTCCCAGCACTGCCTTTTCCCTCCCCTTTTTGGCTGGTTGCCTTAACTGAGGAAAAATTCCTGGTGGGAGGACTAAGACCAGCCAAGTGACAAGCTGTTTCCTCTAACATACAAGACAGTTGTAGCTTCTGTGCTGTCTGTGTGCATCACAGGTTTACAAAACCCAAAAAGATTTGCTTAGGTAATGCAGAAAAATCTCTCTGCAAAAGCTTAGAGAGCAAGAAGGGGATTCCTGCTAAATTCTAAACAGAGGTGCTGGGAAGACTCATAATGGGAAACAGAGCAACCCTTGGAATGAATCTGGAAGACACGAGTGAGTGTCACCATGAGATCACCAACGACCAAGTGACATTTAGCACAGAGTAGAGAGTCACTGTCAAATCTTATTAACTGCATCCTTGTATCTCAGCAGAGAGCTCTGCCCACAGATCAGAGACCACAGCATTACAGTGCAAAAATCATTCATGAGCCTGCTGGTGGCTCTGGGAGGAACTGTAGAATGAATGAGCAAAAGGAATCCTAATGGAAATTTATTCCCATCATTTAGAGACCTGGAGTAACCAACATTCTGTCCAGTTCCCTTACAGCCTTGGCACCAATTCCTACCCTTCTTGACAAGCATTTGCACAAGCTGTGCTCACCCCTCTGTACCACTGGGCATACCTGGTACCACTGGTAACTGTGGAAAAGCCACAAAAATGGCACTCAACCTGCAGGAGCCTCTGGTGGAAGCAGCTTCTCCCTCCTTGTCCTGCTCTAATGTGCTTGTAAAGCTCATTCATTATTTTTCATCTCTCCCCAGCCCCTGATTAAAGGTGCATCTCACCCAATTCCCCATCCTTTCCCACTCCCAGTGAAGATCCCCTGTCTTTCTCTGCTTTGGCACCTGTTTTTCCTTCTCCTCCCAGCCCATTTGCCTGCTGTTGTCTGGCTAATTATTTTTACAAGGCTCAATAATTGATGCAATCTTCCCCATTTTTCATCTCCTTCCTGCAGCAGTGTTTGGCAAGCAGGGAACTCCTGCAGCAGCTGTGCTCCTTGGCTGCCCACCCACCTCCTGCTGGGAGCAGCCACTGCCAGTCCTCTATTTACCTTTCCCTGGGCTCAGCCAGCATTATCCAGAGGAGCAGCTTTGGGAGTCACTTAGCAACGTGCCAGCAAACCAAAGCTGTGATGTCACCCACAGAAATAGCAGCTCAGAAACACCCAATTGTCTCATGCCCTGAAACCAAAGCATCTGAGGCCATGGAGCTCCATCCCTCAGAAATTGCTGCTCCTAGAGAATTTATCTTTGACACGTTGGCAGATGAGGCAGCAACACTGTGACTTCAGATTAAAAATAACCTCCCATTCTTCAATAATCACACTGACTAGAGCACAGGGCTCCTGCTGCCTCTGTAACATGCAGCACTGAACAGGAGCACAGATCAGATGGACACAGCCCTCTGTGGCAGGGCAGCTCCCTCAACCCTTCCAGGTATTCGCCTAAGAAGATGAATTACAGATTTTAAACAGATTTCTTCACATTTTGCCATTTACTTGTGGTCAAACAGGCCATTTCCCCTCTCTCAAAACAGCGTGGAGAATACATGGCAATAAATATAAAAATTACACTGACAGTTCCTAACGCAACTTTGTCAGGCCCCTAAAAACAGAAGTCACAGCTCTTGAGAATTTTCAGTTCTTTGTGAATTTTTAGATAATAAATGACCCTGGCTCTCAGTTTGGGAACCACTTCTATGAGAGTTCACTCTTGTCCAGCTGCCCAGGGTCATGGAAAGGGAGGGCAGCTCCTCAGTGCTGCACTTCAAACCAGATCCTTCCTCATTTCACACACTTGAGCAAACCTAGACTGCATGGTGGCTTTCAAAGCAGAAAATCCCAGATTCTGCAGGAATCAGCACTGGTGATTCAACAATCAGCATTATTCTGCCACTGAGTGCCTCTGACTGATCATCACAAGACTCCTAAGAACAGGACAGATTCTAGATTTGTCCATTCAAGAGCAGCTGAGGAAAACAACCCAAAGAGGAGAATGAGTGGAGAAGTTCTGCTGCTGCACATCCCTGGGGAGCATTTATGGGGAGCACACAGACACCACAGCACCCTGCCCTGGTTTAGGGCAAATTTGGGAGGAAACCCCCTCCTCAGCCACCTCTGGGGGACAGGATCACAGCTGGGGAACACAC
Organism: Aegithalos caudatus; assembly: GCA_013389925.1. NCBI lineage: Eukaryota > Metazoa > Chordata > Aves > Passeriformes > Aegithalidae > Aegithalos > Aegithalos caudatus. The sequence continues at coordinate 696,450 of WEIU01020248.1, forward strand.
AAACACACACTGCCTTTTCCAGAGCCTGCACCCAGACCTTTGGCAGGTGTTTCCAGGGGTTTCTCCCAGGCCACCAACTGCCAGCCCTGTCCTGCTCTCTTGCAGCTTGTTGTTTCTAAGAGCAGTGGTGTGAAAAAAAACAGGAAGCCATGCAGAGAAGAGAGAAAATACAGACTGAGGCACGAAACTGCAGTAGCCCCAGCTCCCCCAGTGCTCACCCCACCCCCTCCTTCCCCTCCCACCCCCTCACCACAGGCCACATTCTCAGCGAGAAATAAATGCTCAACTTGCTCTTGACGGGAAACCGGGTAGGGAGCGGGAGTGCCTCGGCAGGAGGGGAAATCCAGCAGCACAGAGGGAAATGCAGCTCCCTGGGCTCTGATGGCCACAGGAACAGCTCAAATGTTTGATGTCTGATGGCCAGGAGCAGCTCCAATCAGACTCTGCTCCGCAGGTGCATCCATTTGAGCCTTCAAGGGAAAGTTTGTGACTCCCTTGTCCTCAAAAGTTCAGATTTACTGCCTCAAAGATCCACTGAGGACCATTCTGCAGGCTGTTGGAGCTTTATCTAGGATTTGCTGCCATCCAAACAGGTGTTTGCACCATTCTATGTCCATGCAATTGTTTAAAGAATAAGAATTCCAAGTCACATCTCTCTACTGAGGAAAGCCAGCAGAACCTCGTGTCTGCAGGTGTCTGTATTCACAGCTCTCCCAACTCACCCTGTGCTGGTAAATTGTGACACAAATTTTTCGTTTTGCAGGACTCATTGCTCACACCCTTATCTCTGCAGTCACCACCAACAAGGCTGAGAGATTAAAAGGGTGGAGATGAAGAAACAACAGCTGGGGCAAAAGCACTGGTAGGGGACAGAAAGGCCAAGCAAACCACCAAGAACATGCCAGCACCCCAGCTTCCAAGGCAGAGAAAATATCCCCAGCTTCACCCACATAACCATGGCTGCACTTATGTCAACCAGCTGGATAAAAGGGGAAATGCCTGGGGAATCCTGGTGTTGCTGAAAGCCAGGACAAAGCACCACACACAGCTTGGCCAGTGCTTCTGGAGACCAGCACTCCAAAATCAGAGTGACTGCAGGTGGGATGAGCGTGCACAGCCTGAGGCACAGAGGTGACAGTGCTCAAGGTGAAGGCACAAACAGCCTGGCACATCCCAGGAGGAGCTGTGGGCATTGACACACGGAGAGATCAGCCCAGCACCTCCCTACACACTGCTTGGATTTGGTCAATCAAAAGTCTTTTACATCTGTATAAGCCAGCACCATGCACAGATAAGCACAGATAAATTGTCCTCCTTGTCTACTGTCAGTAACACATAAAACCATTGTTACCACTAAAACCAAGGACAGAGTAAGGACAGACACAAGGCCACTCAAAGGAGAAGAATTACACAGTCTGATATCTGCTGGTGGGAAAGGGGAATGCTGAATTTCCTTCATCCTGCCCAAAGCCTCTGTGCTGTTCGCAAGGGGATGTGCTGGGCTGCGGTTTATTTACAAAACCTATAAGAATGTTGACCTAAGGCTATAACTTGGAGAAAAATAAGCAGAGGTCAGGTTTTCTAAATGCAGTCACAAACCCCAGAGAGAAGCTTACCAGCAAGCCCCTGGGCTTTCAGAGGGAAGCAGAGCTCAGGAGAGGCCCCAGCACTTCTGAGCTGCCAAGGAAACCGTGCAAAGCATGAGGCATGCCCCGGGCTGAGGGCAGCCCATGCTGCAGCTTTCTGTACCAGCCACAGAAGCAAGGCAGGGTCTGCGGGGAGCCTGAGGGGGTTCCCAGCACCTCTCTTTGCTGGCAGAGGTAGCCAGCTTTCCTAGGCTCAGATTTTTTGGTTTTTTTTTTGAAGATGCTCCTGCAAGTGGTGATTCAGAGCCTTTATCTAAATGCTCTGAATCATTCTTTGTAAGAGACCATCCCTGCTGACAACTGAGGGAGCCTCTGGAGAAGGCAGAGACACAGCAGTGGTGATTAACCCTCCTGTGGTATTTGCATCAGAGCACCACGTTAGAGACTGAGCTGTTTGCTGCTGTGGCTCGCTATCCAAACCTGCCCAAACAAAACGCCAAGGCCGGCGCAGCTGGAGGAGGAGGAGGAACACGCAGTCTGCAGTCCAAACCTCTGACCCACAAATAACTCAGCCATGGCCATCCCTGCTATTCTTATTAGGAATACCATGAAGTCCTCCCCACCTCGAGGAAAATCCCCCCCGCCCAGCAGGACGGAGGGGGCGAGCAGGAGGAAGCCCCGCTCGGACATCCCCATCTGCGGGGGCAGAGCTTCAGAACCTGTCCCTGGCGCGGCTCCAAGGTGCATTTATCGTTTGGCTTTGCAGAGGGGGTGCCGGTATTCCGGAGGAGCCCCTTCGGGGACACCCATCCCCGGTGGGATGCGGCACCGAGGCCCCATCTAGCGGCAACCACCGAGGGAAAAGCTCCGGAGCCCAGACAGAGCACAGCAAAGCACTCGGGGAGCGAAAAAATGCTATAAACGGCCGCAAATATCCGGGGAAAAAAAAAAACACAAAAACACAAAAAAACACCAACAACAACACAACCGAAAAAAAAAACAAAACCACACAAACAGAGACAAAAAAAAAAAAAAAAGAAACAAAAAAACCACCAAAAAAAAAAAAAAAAAAAAAAAAAAAAGGCAAAAAAAAACCACAAAAAAAAAAAAAAAAAAAACCAAACAACAAAAAAAAAAAAAACAAAAAAAACAAAAAAAACAAAACAACCAAAAACAACCCAAAACACAACAAAACAAAAAACCCCACGCTTTATTTGCGTGTTCCGCCTGTCTGCGCCGGGCCCTGCAGCCTGTCATAAAAATTCTTGGGCATGGTAAGGTAATAATAAATTGCTCGACTCTGACACATTTCCAACGATACCTTTCAGATGACATTATAGGTAAAATGTAAACAAGAATTCGTTTGAAACAAAGTGAGAGCAATTTTTGTTGGATTTTGATGAAGACCATTCGCTACCACAACACAAACAAAGCGTAGAGGGACGACAAATTCCCCACTCTGAACCCACAAAAGCCGAAGCCGCCCGAGCACCTCGCAAAACACCCCGGGCTACGAAATCCATTTTACACACACCTTAAAATCTCTTTTTAAGAAAAACAACCCCGGCAAGAGTGATTTTTACTTAACGGCGAATAAAAGCAGCTTTGTCCACGCGTTGGGTGGGACCAGACCCGAGGCAGCCCCGCAGCTGAGGGCGCCAGGTCCCAAACCCTCCCTTGTGGAAGAAATGGTCACCGCTCACCTCTGTCCTTCCCGGCCGCGGGGATGCTGAGCCGCTCCAGAAATAATCCCTGGTCAGGCACAGGGGGACGGGAGTTTGGGGGGACCCCCGGAGTGTGGGTACACAGGGGAGGAGACGCTGCCGATCCCCCCCAATTCCCCCGGGGAGGCGAGGCTGGGGAGAAGCGTCTGGGTCCCATCAGCGCAGACAAGGGGCAGGTGTGAGGGGAGAGAGGTGTGAGGGGAGAGAGGTGTGAGGGGAGAGAGG
>WEIU01020248.1:702544-725888 GCA_013389925.1 Aegithalos caudatus
GGGGGCTGCGGGCGGCTCCGGGCCAAGGTCGGGGCAAAGCTCGGCGCTGGGCGTGGCCGGGAGCAGGTGCCTGCAACCACACCGCGGAATCGCCATCGGTTCTCACCCCCGGCGGGATCAGCCGCACACCCGCATGCACCGGGAGGAGGATGGAGAAGCTGCTCCGCTGCAGCAAGGGGGATTCTATCCGTGTCGCACCTGTGCAAGCACTGCAAGCCATTAAATCCTTCAAAATACACCTCTATGTACAGAATTAGTAGTGAGGGGTTGCCAGTAATTTAATTAAAACCGATCCTGCTCTAAAAAGTGTTGATTCGACCAGCTTATGCCACCCGCCCCCTAATTTACAGTACAAAATAAAAGCATAAATTAAAGACCATAGAATAATACATAAAGACTCTGTCATGATTTCATGAAGAAAAAAACCCACTTAAGTCCCCAATGAACACAAAAGTACGGTGTGCATATAACTGGACCACTCACACTAAGGTGAAAACTTATCTGGTTTTATTTTTTAAAGAAAAATATTCCTCTTTAAACACAAAGCATGAACTAAAAACCTCCGAGGAACAGCTTCTCCTTCCTTGGAGCACGTTTAACTAAACTGTACAGTGATAGAGCTCCCCAAAGAAGTACACACACGTAACATACAGTCTTTCACAGGAAATAAGGTTCAGGACTTGAAATTTCCCTCCTCACCCTCTCTAGATACCCATTCAATCCAAAAATACTCTGCACCTTACTCCCACCCCAGAACACAGTGATGATAATTTCTGGATGCAACATATACTTAAAAAAAAAAAAAAAAAAAGAAAAAAAAGGGCCCCAAATTTGGCCCATTCTAGCCTTTCAACAAATGTCTGTGAGAGAGGTTAAGACCATTGTTATTTCCAGGAATGGTGCTTGGAAGAAAAAAATATAGCAGCATCCACAGGCAACAGAAGCCCTTCAGTCCAGCTGCCCTGACAGAAGGAAGCCAGCCAGTTCAGCAGAGATTTACAGATGTTCCCAGCACCCAGGAACAGGGAGTGGGAATCTAACATTCACAGGCCTGATCTATCACTTGAACAAATAACCTAAAATTCAGTGAGTCTGGCCTTCATATGCCAGCGAGTTTTTTTCCCCCCAGTGACCAATTTAATGTCTAAGATTTTATGTAAAAAGGTATGATAGACTTCAGAAACCAGCAACTTGTTCTACCCACTCCCTCAATCCCATCAAATGGATATGTGCATAATATCTGCCACATCTGCCAAGCTCCCCGGACTGCAGAACTGGAACCAGACTCCAAAATACAAATTCTTTCTAATTAATAACAGCAAAGTCATCTAAAGTATCTGCAAGGTCTAAGAACATGCCTAACAAGCCCATATCCAAGCAAGAAGTACCTGGACATTTTCAGTGGAAAGTAGGAAATGGAAAAGGTCTGGAAATAAAGCTCATTTATACTCCACCTGATCATTAATTGTTGGTATTATTAAGTCACATTCAAATCTTTACCAGGCCATTTTGTAAAGATCTTTTCCACTCCATACACTCCAACAGTTTTTATAGTAGGAAAAATATTATAAAAATAAAATCTCCCCCTTGAACAACACTGTATGAAGATCAACATCATCAGTCACAGAGATTTTTACAGGGGGACCAGATTAACTTCTGCTTCCTCCAAACCAGCTTTGTTACAGAAAAGAGCAGCAAGATAGACACAGTATCTACGAGCTAGATTAAGGCCTACAATATAAAGACAAACATGGGCTCAGATCTTCTGAAATGAAGAAACCTTTCAAATGTTTTTGTACCTCTGCACACACACACACACACACACACACACACACACACACTCGTGTATTCCTCAAGCAAAGGCTTCACAACCATGAGAGCACCACGGGAGAGAGTTCTAGCACCAGAATGATAAATTTCCCTCTTCAGTAATAAAACCCAAAGTCTCTCTATTGCTTTGGACAAGGTCACCAAACCCCCTTCCAAGAACAGTTTTGAGTGAGCAGCCACACGAGTGCAGGGACAGGTTGCAGCGTTCCTGTTCTGGAATGCGGGTGGGAAGAGGTGTGTGGAGATGGAGATGCTGCAGCTCCTGGCTTGCTGGGGAGGAGGAGGAGAAGGTTGGTATTGCAATCTGGTCCAGTGTGGTGGTAAAACTCAGCGCAGGCTGGGAGGTTTGCATACATGAAGTCACAGTGCACATCTGCTGGGTGATAAGGACAAGCAAGGCCAGGGCATTTTCTGGCAGCTTGTCTCTCTCTGTAGGAGGCCTCTAGGTAGGACAAGGATGTGTGAATGGGGTGTCACACACTGCACCAGATCATGAAAAACCCAGAGAGCAGAGGTTTAAAGAGAAGCTTGGCATTGCTCTGCCATCATCCTGCCTGTACACGTGCTCGGGTGAGCGTGCAAAGTCTATAAAAGGGATAAAAATCTCTTTACAACAAGGTTACGGGTCCGGTTTGGCTACAAGGAACAATTCATGCAAGTTACAATAGAATTCACCATCAGTCTGCAGCACATCTTTCTGCTGCAGGTCTCTCCTGGCTCTGGGCCTGTGTCCAGGAGGTTCTGGCTGTGCAGCCCTTCACAGCTCTCTCAGGAGGCCGGGGAGATGCAGAGGCAGCAGTGACCTGTCCTCGGCCCCTCGGGTCAGCACGTGTCTGCAGGCCTGGCCTCCCCCTGCAGCCTCACCCACGGAGGGGTGGGAGCAGCAGCTGGATGTGGGCAAGCTAAAACCATGCAGGGAGACTTGGAGAACACAGAGACACTCAGTTTTTCAGTGCTTGAACCAGCAGCAGTACAGCCCCGTTTCGGCTGCCACACGCACGCTGATTGGAGTCTGGCTAGGACTGCCATGAACCACGTGAGGCTGGGGTAGGAACTCAATTAAAACATGCAAGGAAAAAAGCAAAGTGAAAGGAGGGGTGATCATCACTGCCAGGTGTGACTCAGGTCCAGAGCAGAGAATGGTCAGCAGCAGATACACTCTGTTCTGTGCACATGCAAGAACACAAGAGGGAGCAGCAGCAAACTGAGAGGGAGGGAAAGACACAGTGAGCACCAATTTAGGATGCAGACCCAGGGCAGTGGGGTGGGGGAGTGAAATTTGAGGTAAAGGAGCCCAAAGGAAGAGACAACAGAAAAACTCTGAATAGATCCGAGTCCTGCTTCAGGAAATACACAGCTAATGTCAGTCAACTCTCTTCTCACCAGGGGTTTTGACACACTGGTAAATCTTTTCTCTGCACTTGGTTTTTGGGAACCAAAATATCAGTATCAGGATTTTTTTTTCCCCCCTAAATGATCCTGAGTGTTCAGCACAATACTCTAAATGGCCCCTGAATTCTAAGCAATGCTGAAGACTCACCCAAAAGCAGAAATACCCAAATTACAAACTGCTTTTGAAAATCTACTCCTTTTCCTTGGGCTAGAAAAGAAGAATCTATCCAGAAGGTCAAATTGTCCAGAAGCAGATTTGGTATTTCTCACTAAGGGCACCTGGGCATTTTACTAAGTAAGAAGTAACTTAAGTGAGCTACTTAGCAAATCCCAACATCAGACTGAGTGTCAGGTTTCTGGATAGATGCATACAATCAGACAGCTCCTCACCTACCTCTAACAGCAGAGATTTGTGCGATTTACAGCAAGAACAGGCTCTGCCACTCACTGCTTCAGTGAAGACTCCAGCAGAGCTGTGAGCTGAAGCCCTCTGACTATGGTGCAAATCACACTGAGGGCCTTGCTTTTTTTTACCCACTTCAGAGTGACACAATGAATGCCTCCTGGGCCAAGCAAAGCATGGGCTTCCAGGTTCTGATGCAGCCAGCACAGGGTGTCTGTGCAGAGCTGGCTGGACACAGACACACACAGCAGGGCTGAGACCCAGCACAGCCAGAATGGAACTGGTGAAAGCGCCCTCAGGGCCAGCTCCAGCTGGAAGCACAAGGACATCTAAGATGCAAGAACATGACAGAGCAGCCAAGGTCACCCATGTGCTTAGGCAAGCTTAAGGCAACTAAAGAAAGTTCACTGACAATTTGGAGGAGAATGTGTCAAAAAGAGAGGAACTGAGCAGAGGCTGGGGATGTTGTTACAGTAGCCAAAGCCCAGCACCAGCTACTAAGCCATCCCTCTCCTTCAGCTCCTTTGTTCTAATTCTCCCCCTTTTACCAGCACCATCAGCACGAGGTCAATATGTCAGAAAGAAGAGCTGGGGGTAGGTTCCTAAAAACGCAGCTCTCACATTTTCAGGCTTGTGTCTCAGGTCAGTTCTTTTGAAAGAAAGCGTCTGGGCCGTTGGGACTGGCCTCCTGCTTTGGACTGGAGCTGGGAGAATTCTGCCTGCCATCTCCAGGGACAATCCTGGGGTATGTTCTACCTGGCAGTGATGGCAGCAGCTGCCCAGGTTCCTTTTCAGTAGTTTTTTTTTTAAACAGCATGCACCGGTGGCACGGCCATTGGCCACGAAACCACAGCTGAGTCCTTGTGGTGTGCTCAGGCCCAGGTGCAGGCAGAGGGGCAGGGCTGGCCCAGCTCAGCGCAGGCTCCTGTAGACGTAGGCTGAGGTGAAGACAGCGTTGAGGGTCAGGCTCACGGCGAGCAGGCCCCGCAGAGCAGAGCTGCCAAAGCGACCTTGGCAGAAAGGGGACAACACAGAGGAAAAGGAAATGTAGGAAGAGATGTTAAAGAAGTGGTAAGTGAAAGTGGATGTGTGTTGTACTGTTTCTCTCTGTTCAGTGTTTCAGCATAAGCAGAAATTGCTGAAGCACTTTTCCTGTCAGGAAAGACTCCACTGCTCTCTTCTGGCTCTGTTTTCATCTCACCTCATGCTCTTGACACCTGCATCCCCACCCCTCTTCTTCTGTCTCAGTTTAGCACTTTCTCAGTGTTCTTCAGACAGTCCAAAGAACAGGAACAGCTTTGTTAAGCTCTGAGAATAGCAGGCAGAAGGTCCCTGTTCCAACTACTTATTTATTTGATTTCTAGGAAAAATCTCAGTTATCCTCACAGAAATGCTCTCACATGCACCAGACCAGCACTCACCTCTCCAGCCTGCCAGATCTTCCCCTCTGGTAGTTGTGTCTACCACACAGGTAGATGAGTGTGACGAGCGATCCTCCTTTTTGATGGAATTATCACTGCAAATACTGCCCCCTTCCACAGCAGATCTCATATCTGCAAGGACAAAAAGACAGTAGAAATCACCACCCGGGTTTCTCCAGCAGGTTTCCCACCTACCGCGGTGCAAAGCAGCTCCTCCCCACGCCGGCCGTGGCGGGAATGCCCCGCGCTGGCAGCGTACCGGGCACGCCCCGCTCCGCCAGGCTCCCGCGGGGAAAGGCGCGCAGCTCGGGGGCGAAGGCGTTGCTGTCGGAGTGCGTGTGCTCCTCGGAGCCGCCGGGGCTGAGCAGGGCCTCGCTCTGCGGGAACAGCAGCAGCTTCTGCCCCTGCAGGTTGAGGCGGGCGGGGCTGATGAGCGGGCGGCGGAAGCGCAGCGAGCCCGAGCTGGAGGTGACCGAGCCGGCCACGGAGGGCGCCGGGGAAGGGATGCGGGAGGGGATCCCGCCGGACAGCGCCGAGAAGGGATCTGAAAAACCACGGGAAAACCACCGCGTTATCACCCCGCTACAACAGGAGCGGTCCTCTTTAACAGTACCACAAGGAAAGGGAATGGGAGTTGCAAATGTCTGCCAATGTTATCTTGTACTAAAATTCTTTATTTGAGTCCCCCCCCACACGACAAAACACAGAAATTCCACAAGTGCTTTAGAAAACTCAGGAATGGCTCAGGAATGAGGAGCCTGCTGAGCTCTCTCTTTGCTCAGCTGTATCCATCCAGGAGAGCCTGCACACTCTATTTTGCAGGGGAATGGATTGGACTGGCACATCCTCCAGAGCTGCTGAGGAAGTGCATGGGGATGCAGGAGGTTTGCATCGGCCCGGGGTGTGACTGCAGCAGCAGGAACAGCCCAGGGACCCCTCTGGGCCACAAGGGCAACACACGGGGCATGGAGGATGGGGAGCAGCCAGGGCAGCTCAATGCCATCTGCTGCTCTCTGCTGGGAAAGCTACAAAAGAGCTGCCCTGCAAAGAGCTGAACCTGTCCAAGCAGGCTCAGCAAAGGGCTCCTTGTTTTGTCTCACTGATGTCACCCTGAGCTCTCCCAGAACACCCAGCACACACAGCACCTGATTTTAACGCTGTCCCACTTTCAGCTGGGACTCTCCCTGCAGCATTCCTAGCAGCAGAATAGGCATTTTCACTGGAATGCAAGCGGGGAGGAAAGAATTCAATCAGACCACGTGTTTCAACCCACTCAGTGCAAATCCTGCAAAGACTCTGGAAGGCCTGAAGCAGTACCTGATGTGGGGGATTCCTTGGACTGGGATGACTGCGAGGCTGGTCGGCTTCCACTGAACAAGTAGCCAGAATCTAAAAGCAAAAATGCAACAATCTGAACCCAAGCTGGCTCGGCTGCTGCCAAACCCCAAATGCTGCACACTCCTCTGTGGCACAGGAGCAGCCATCTCTGAACAGGACTATAAACCTATGGATCCAGTGCCATTCCCTCTGGTACAGCCCTGCACACTCCCTGCATCCCCAGCCCTGCACTCACCTGGATCCCCAGCTCTGCACACTCCCTGGATCCCCAGCCCTGCACACTCCCTGGATCCCCCCAGCCCTGCACACTCCCTGCATCCCCAGCCCTGCACACTCCCTGGATGCCCAGCCCTGCACACTCCCTGGATGCCCAGCCCTGCACACTCCCTGGATCCCTGCCACTGCACACTCCTTGGATGCCCAGCCCTGCACTCACCTGCCCGTGCCAGCGAGGGGATGGTGCCCAGCGAGAGCGCCCTGTTGAGCCGGCCGGGGAGGGAGGATGAGGAGGTTCTGCGTGGGGACCTGAAGAGCTGCTGGTTTGTCAGGTGGAGGATGCTGGGTGGTGTTGGGGCAAACAGAGACGTAGCAGGTGAAGGGAAGGCTGTGCCAGGGCTGCTGGGAAAGACAGTGATGGAGTCCCCAGAGAGGAACCTGCAAAGGACACGCATGACAGACACTTAGCAACGAGAAATCCCAGCTGCTGCCTCTCTTGTTTTGTTTTGTTACCAGGTTTGGACTAACTTCAGTGCAGGGGTGCTGAGGAGTTTATGGGAATGTTCCTACACTTTGGGAAAAGAACTGCTCAACCTTACTTAAATTACTGTGCATCAACCTGTCCCACAATACAGGGTGGGAAAGAGGGTGGGACAGTTTAGGAATGCCAGTGAAAATAGCTTGGATGAGAAAATTACCCAGAGAATGCTTTATGAAATCCAGATGTTAAAATACAGGAACTTTGTATTATTTTTAACCACTGAATGAAAATACATGAAAGTCTAGAATATGAACCAGAATCTGTGAAGGTTCCTCTGTAAGATTTTTTAGTTAGAAACAGGTAATAGAACTATCAAAAAATCATGATGAACAACTGAATATGAAGTGCATATGTTTTTAAATGGAGATATCTGACTTTGCAGATACAATTTAGCAGATACAATATTTGAAGGCTTCTGGTGGAAACAGAGGCAGATGAGAGCAGCAACACGGTTACATGGCTTTTCTTCTGTCAGAGGAAAGCCAGGAGCAAATCAGAGAGTGAAGAAAATCCCAGCCTTGCACTGTGGGGTGATTTATGTCATTCTGTCCTGGAGATTAAAGAAGTGGTGCAGCAATATTATGCCATGCTAACTCTATAGAGTTAAGATTACAATTTAAAGTATCTTATAAACTACTTATCTGCTAGTAGGAGGCAGCCATGACCAATCCTGACCAGACATGAGCCAAGCAGGGTGCAGGACATGCCTCTAACAGCAGCCAGGGATGTGCTGGTCCTGCAGCCACGAGAGCTCAACCTCCCCAGGCTGCAGAGGACCTGCAAAGGGCTCCTGCTTTGCATCCATGGGGAGTCCTTTAGATCCACCCCAGCACACACACAGATGGATGTCCAGCTCAGCTTTGTAAGGGGAATGAATGGGAAAGGGAATTAGAAGAGCAGCTCAGGACTGGAATCATAGGAGAAAGAGTGATACCTACCCCTCACTGTGCCATGGCTGGGGAGGCCCAAGTGAGAGCATCACCTGTGAGCAACACGGCTCTGTGTCCTAACTTTGCACCTTCTGTGGCTTTGGGCTAGAGGATCCAACTTTACACAGCTCCTTGCTGCAGCAGAAAACAGCTTAACTGGTTTATTGGCTTTTGGAAGTCTTTCATTTAATGGGCTGGAAGATACTTAGAGCCATTTATCACTCAGAACCACAGTCCTGGGACTGTAACTGCTTTGGATCAGGCTTCCAATGGCTCTGCTGCTCCACAGCCCCACTGCTGAACCTCACCAAGTTAGTGCAGCCAGATCCCCAGGGCAGTGAAGAATCATTTGTCTTGAACCATCCAGAAAAGGAATTTTTCTGATTAGCAAAGAGGAGCTGAAGGATTTTAAGCCTAGCTTATTAATGCCTTAGGACTGAATTCTGATCAGGATATGTCTTAAACATTGATCTGTTCTGAACAAATTCCTGCTAAGTGTGCAAAATCCTGTTCCTGCTCTCTGCACTCTTTGGTGTTTGCCACTGCCATGTCAAGAGGGCTCGATGCCTAAAAGCTCTCATGGGAATGTGCTTCATGCCTGAGAAGGGGCAGCTGAACTCAAACTTATTCCAGAAGCAGATAAAAAAGGGTGAGGAGATTAAAAAGATGATAAGGCAGGAAGCAACCACATCACAGCCCTGGGATGGAGCACTGCAGCTGTGTCTTTGCTCCAAGCCATTTGTCATGTGGTGATAGTGGCTCTGGTAACAATAAAAAAAAGTAACATTAAAAAAAAAAAAAGGGGGGAAAAAAAGGCTCTGGAGTCAGTTTGTGGAAATAGTCAAGGCCTGGAAGCCGTTTATTTCAGAACTTCATACTGTGAACATCAAAAATTGGGTATCTTAGTGTTTACAATGATCACAATGTTACTAGACAGTTGGGCACAACTCTGCTACACATATAATTAAAAAATAAATAAATAGAAGGTTAAAGAAGGGTATTACACAGTATGGGACTGTACACGGTCCTGAAGAAACACCTCCTGCCAGGAGAGCCTCCCCTCCTCTGTCCCAACAGACACCACCACAGCTGTGAGCCTTTCTAAGTCACATTTTACCAGAGATGCTGCATCATCCCTGGGACAGAGAGAGGGCACGGGGCAGGCCAGGCTGCAGATGGACCCACTCCTCTTTTAGGTAGTCCAGCCATGAAGTAAGAAGGTGAGATGCAGTCACAGGCAGGCAGCTTGGGCCATGTGCCCAGGTTCATCTGCCCTGGGCAGCTGTGGGGCAGCCAGGGGGTGAAACACTTCCTCTGGACTTAATGTCCCCTCAGAACTGAGCCACCCATGTGCAGCAGGGACCAGTGTCCTGGGCAGTGTGTGCAGAACAGGTCCCTGGCACCCCAGGAACAGGTCCCTGCAGCACACTGTGTGCCCTGACACTGCTCTGCACCTCCTCACTCAGGGCCTCCTGTCAAATGCAGAACCAGGAGCAAAGAGCAGGACAGGAACAAAAATCAGTCACAAGAACAAGAGAGAGTAATGCTAAAATAGGCACAGCTCTCAGACACATTCATATTTTGATATGTGGCTTAGAAAGCCAGAAACTTCAGCTGCCAAGAGTAAGAATTCTTGTCTCTTGCCTGTTGTCCTGCTTTGGATGAGAAAGAGGGCTGAATTAGAGCTGCACTAAGACCTTCTGGAGTACAGATGCTTGGCATCAGCTGTGCCTTTGCCCCTAGCTGGTGGCACAAGGTGGGGAGGTGTGTGTGCACATGCACATCCTATCCTACACCAATCCAGACTTGCTGGCATGCCAAAAATGTGCAGGGAACCTCTTCCTGCCTGAATACTCAAGAGCTTTGGACCCAAAGCAGGCTTTACAGGGGATGACTTCAGGACTGAGTACTGTCCCTTTCTCTGGAGAGCACCTGCCATGGCCCAGAGGTCCTGCAGGTGACAGCACAGCTGGAAGGAACTGGCAGGTTGTATGTGACAGCACACAATTTCAACAGCACCTCTGAAAACCAAAGCAAAGCCAAACAGCACAGCTCCCTTCAACATTCATGAGTACAGTCAGTCTGGAGCAATTATCTGGCTATTAATTATATTAATCTTTATAAGAGCATAAATACTTTGTCCACATTACATCAATACATACTTCCTACAGTATCTAAGCATGATTATTAGCTTCATATAATTTCAGCACACTTGAAAAATATTCATAAAGCCAAAATAATAAGCCACTACACCGTTTTTACATTCCCACATGCTCTCACCCTTTGACACACCCAAGCTCACTAGGGCATGCAAAGCATGGATGCAGGAGAGCAGGAGTTAAGAGAAAGGAAAGAACTGGATATAATAAATACAGTGTACCTAGAATGGTAAAGGGCCACAAAAGTGTAGTTTGCATGCACTGATGCCACTGAGGGCCTCAGGAAGAGGAGCAGCAGCAGCAGCAGAGATGCTGACTTGGCTGCTACCCCTGGTTTCCCCCTGCAGGGTTGCTCAGAAATGTTAGCCCAGGTGTCCTGCTGAGCCCTGCCACACTCGGGGTGGCACAGCAAGGACAGGAGTGCTGGCCTGGCAGACACACGGGCACTGCTGTGCCATGCTGCAGCCGTGGTCCCACCAAGCAAAGCAACACAGTGTTGTCCCAAATCTTGTCCAGGAAAAGGCACTTAATGAACCCACACTGGCCCCTTTGTAAATCTGGCTCTGCTGGGCAGGGTACAAGGTTTTGAGTTGGCAGGTCAGCCACGGCCACTGAGGGCCAGTCAGGCACTTGGGGATGGAGCAGATTTGATTTCAGGTGACACACAAACCCACCAACAATCCCTAGCACCTCAGCTCTAGTGTGCTGTTACCATCCTCTGCTCCAGACACAAGGTTAGTGTGAAAAAGCAGCACCTTGAATTAGGGCCTTTTGGGCTAAAATCCTCCAATATTGTTAAGATGTTTGCATGCTCTGGCCTGCATGGCTGAGAGAATCCTCAGGCAACAAAACTGCACCTGGAGACCACAGGTTACCCTGTGCTCCTCTGGCCTGAGGTAAGAGCCCAGCTAAGGGAAAACAAGAAGCTCAAAGCACTGACCAAGTGGTTCTGGATGATTTTGGGTCAGCTGTGGTTGTTGGTTACCAAGCCTTTGTTAGCTCTTATCCCACCCAGCAGGAGGAGATGTGTGACACAAAACAGCACCTCAGCTGCACAGGACAGCACCACTGTGCACCAAAACACACATTTCCTCCTGCTGGACTCACTGTGGGGCAAGCAAACATGCAGTTGGATGGTGCACCTCAGGTATCTGCATCGAGATCACACAGATGATGTATCTAACTGCTGAGTGAAAAATGCAAAGCACCTTCCATACAGAACCTGTGGCATGGCAGTGTCTACAACAGCCTATTTGCCTTTGAAATCAGGTGTGGAAAGAACAGTCTCAGCAAAGGCAGTAGTGGTTTGACTATTATTTTTTTCCACAGTCAACAGCAGCATACTGCTAACTCACAGCTTGTCTGCAGGGCTCCTTGTCTGAGACACAACTGGTACAGACTGAATGCTACAGTTTATAAATCAGAACACCTCTGGACAAAACCCACCCCTCTCCTCCTTTCTTTCTTCCCTTACCCCAAAAGATCCATCATCCTCCACCATCAGCAAAAGCATGTCAGACAAGGGGAAAGAAAGGAGGCTGTCAGCATCAGAGTCTCTAAACCACCAAAAATTCAATTGCAAGTTTGGTTTTGAGGCTCTGAGGTTTTTGTTGGTTTTAGAAGCAGCAGCACAGACATGCTGAGGCACCGAGAAGTGGGGAAAATAAGCTGACACCTGAGCAAAAAGAAAAGCTTCTTTGGCATTAAATGAACCCCACTTCAATATGGACTTTGTTATTCTGTTTCACCTTTGAAATTTTCCCAGTTACAAGACAGAAGTTCTTCAATTTTAAGTTGTGAACAAAGCACCACAGAGATCAGTTGTCCAGCTTGGCCATAAAACAAAGTAGCTTTCTGATGTTCTGACATATAAATTAGTGCAATTAGTAAATGTACTTCATTTGTATTAATCTGCATAAAGCGAAGACAAACGGATGTCACTTGCAGTTAACACATCTCCCACATTAAAGGACTTTAAACTCAATATAGATTTGCACTTGCTGTGCAAACAGAGCTAAAATATTCCTTAACAGGATTATTCAGGCTTCACAGTGTAAATCCTCTCCTTCCACAGTTCTACCAACTGCCTGTTCCCAATATTTAGTGTGCATCCCCCCCATCCCATCCCAGCACTGCACAGGGAAAAAGACAGTAAGAGAAAAGAACAGGCATGGTAAACATTTAAGAGCAAAATATCACAAAAGGTGCCTGATTCGAGGGAGCTTGAGGATGAGTTGAGTTTAGATAGAGAGAAAAAACCAAAGTGCTCCTAAAAAGGGAAGAAAACAGCTACCTAGAGGAGACAGGAGATGATATGAAACAGGACAGTGAAGCTTAACACAGCCTTGACCTTCAGCTCCCAAAAATAAAACATCTGAAGGGGCTGCCAGCCATTGCCACTGAGAGTTTCCTTACTACTGGGCAAGAAAATTTGGACAGATTGATTTCATTGTTATTAATAAAAGGATATTGCTGACAGAAATCAGGCATGACATTACCATGACCATTCCCACCGAGTTTGTCAGCTTCTCATACCCCTCCTTTGAGCCTTCTCAATATATCCTTCAAATATGAGATTCTTCCCATTCCTTGGCCACTTTCACAGAAGAACAGCAAGAGGAACTTTCAATCCAAATTGTACAGGTAAGTGCAGAAGACAATCACAGATAAAAGTCTTTTCTTACATGTACGTTATGAGGAAAATTTGGAAATCTTGAAGCAGGAAGAAGGGAAGAATTTAAAAAAAAAAAAGTCCAGATGCCTTATTTCACTTAATGGCCATAACAGCTCAAGGTTTCCATGCCTGTGGGCTGGAACACAAATGTTTTGGGTCAGGACTGATAAGTGATGGGAACGTGGAAGATGGACCCAGACTGTGCAGGTGCTGGATTCCTCCTGTGGGTGAGTAAACAAACAACCCTCAGCATCACTGACAAGCACCAGAATGGAGCCAGGCTCTGTTAGCTTGGAGGTGGATATTGCAGTCACCTGAAGGCAGCAGGAAAAGGTTCCAAAGGAGAGCCCAGGTGGGCAGCAGGTCTGTGTGGCCATTCCCTTGCTAAGTTACAGGCACACAGCCAGGAGCTGCACCTTCCCATGACTCAGCCTGGCTTATTGTTAATGAATTTCAGAGCTTTTGGCAGTGCTGCCTTTATGCCTTCACAATGAACACCAGTTCAAGGAATAGTAAGTATGAACAGCTAGGAAATAGCTTTTGTTTCCTTTAAAAAAGCTCCTCTGATTTCACCAGCACCTGCAGCACCCAGTAGCATCTGCATTCTTCAGCAGGAGCTGCAGATACTTCACAGTGAGAGCTCCATTCTGATTATTTTACAGCTTATACACTGGAAGATCACTAACCCAATTAACTTACATCAGACAATTAGGGTGGTGAGTTCCACTGTGCTATTCTGAACAGAAGGAGATAGCAGATCTGTAAAAGTGCTATTTCCTCCTGAAAACTAAAATCTGCATGAGAAACTCAGCGGAATGCCTTTCAAACAACTGTGCAGGATAATCAGACTGCTTATCCTAAGAGGCCCCAACAAGTTAATCCTAAAAAACCCACACAGTAATACCCAGCCACCCCAGCTTTCAGCAGAGGAGTGCCAGGCTCTCAACTCCAACTCACCATTTCCAGACCCTTTTTTTCAGCAGTATTAGCACAATGCCAGACTACAAAAAGAACCCCTGCAAGTAACCCAAAAAAATCCATCTGTTGCCATGCAGTCCCACAGCAGAGCTCCCTCCCACCCCTTCCTACAGCAGAGCCTTCCAACCTGTGTTCTCAGCAATGAACACTGGCTGAGCACTGATGTACAATGAAAGCTGACCAGATATCACAGCATGAGGCTGTCAGTCCCATACTTCTTCTCTTTCTAAGGCTACAGGAGTGGAGGAACACAGGCATTTTTATCCAGTTGTGCTTATACACAGATGTAGCTCGGGGAGCAGGTGGGTAAAAAACCCAAAGAAAACTGGCATTGAAAGCAGCAACCACTGGTAGATCTGAAAATTTCACCTCAAACAGCTGCATACCTTCAGGTATTAAGACACCCTGAGCTACATGACTTTTAAAAGCACCTTACTGAATAAATTACTGACGTTTCAGTCAAAAGCACTTAAGGACACTTCTCCATTTGAAACAGGAGCCAGGAGAAGGGCAGACAAGAGATGATGCAGGTAAGTGATGCTACACAGTGGAAGGCAAGAAGAACCAGGTTATGGGCTCTGTGTGGTGCCCTCCTGGTGTGCCTGGGCACCACAGCACGTGTTAACCAGGACTCCAAATCCAGAGGCAAGGTCCCATCAGTTCCAAATTAAAATGACCGGCACCAATAGGAAAGTGAAGGTGGCCCGGGCCCCATGGTGGATCAGGGCAGAGGGTTCCTCTGTGAGTGGCTAAGGATGGAGAGGCAGTGAGAAGAACCAGGAGGACAGGAGGAGCCAGAATCTCTTTGGCTGGAGGAGCAGAAGGGGGAGGAGGCTGCATTTATGGAGCAGTTTGTGAGGCAGCTGCTGGAAGAACTGGCTTTGGGGAAGCTGGATATTTGTACTGCTGACGTAGGATGCAGGAGCAAGGGAGAATGGAGGCAGCACGAGCAGCTTCCATGGCTAGCAGTGGGAATGCTCCGAGCAGCTAGCACAGTGCTAAGCAAGGATGGGGAAAAATTATATATATATATACACACACACTCATATATATGTGTGTGTATATATAGATATATTTAAAAAAAAGAAAGAAGAGATCTTCACTGCTTATCTAACTTTAAAAAAGAGAAACAGAGGAAGGGAAAACAACGAGAGGAGAGAGAAGCACCAGTCTCAAAGAGTTCACAAGGCTTTTTTTGCTCCTTCCCCCAGCGTCACTGCTGTGGCTCTGACCTTCGGGGCCGGGGTCTCCGCTGGCCCGTCGACTTGCGCGTGGCCACGGCCGCGGTGAAGCCCACCAGGCAGCACAGGGACGTGGTGCCAAACTTGGCCGTGTCCAGCCAGCTGGGAGTGTCCACCTTCAGGTACCTCTCGGCCACGTGCAGGCTCATCACCAGCAGCCACAGCACCGAGGCGAAGGCGTCGATCCGCCGGAGCCTGCCAGGGGACAGAAACCAAACGGGGCTTCAGTGAGGCAGCTGGGGGCTGAGGAAGGACGGGGGAGGTGGGGAGGGTACCCAGGCTGAGCACTCTGCACTGCCTCTGACTACAGCCCATCATGTGCAGCCCTGCCTGCTGCTGGGCAAGGGTCTGAGCACATCAGTTCTATATTTTTTACCACAACTTGCCCAGGCAACTTTTCATTCACAGCAATTCAGTTGAATGAACCGAGGCACGCACAGTTCTACATGTGCCCTTCTGGAAAACATTTACCCCTGGATCACCGGGGCAGCACGGGACTGGGCAGCTCCCCTGGGGCAGTCTGAATCGAGGCAGACACCGAGCACACCCACCTGAGGCGCCCAGCCAGGAGCATGGCCAGCAGGCAGGTGAGCAGCCCCAGCACAGCCACTGCCATCTGGTGATTCTTGCCGTAGGCCCAGGCGGCGCTCAGGTTGTGCAGCAGGCGCTCCGGGAGCAGGCGGAGCAGGTCCCGCCAGCCCCGCCCCAGGCTGGCACCGCCACTGTCACCGTCACTGCCCCCATGGGGGCTGGCACCAGTCCTGTTCTGCATGGGGCCAGAGGGGACAGCAGCAGGGACGGCTGTGCTGAGGGAGAAGGGGTCGCCCGAGCCGTACAAAGCCATCAGGACCAGGAACGCGCAGCTGAGGAAGGCCAGGAACCGCAGAAGTATCACCTGAGCTGGAGTGGTGATGGAAGTGGAAGAGGAGGATGAACACAAATTCTGCAGGGGAAGGGAGAAACACCTTGTCAGAAGCTGGATGAACTGCAGCAAGGCTTTGAAATAGTGCTGTATGAAACACTTCCAGACTTTATGGTTTACTGGACTGTTCTGCTCAAGTCATTCTAAGTCTGTAGTGGGCTGACAGCACACGGGATTATTGTAGACTAGCAAGGAGCAACGGCAGAGACACGAGCAGAAGCCAAGGTCAGGCAGGGCAGTGAAACAAGGAGAAGGTCATAATTCAATTCCCATTGTTCCTTTTTCCCCTTGTACTCTGTAATTTCCTCCACCGCACTCATAAACTGGCTTCCCTACCTCCCTTTCTCTGCCTGTCCCATCATTTTCCTTCCACTCTATAATTACACTACACCTACCTTCTGGCAACCGTGCTGAACGACAAGAGGGAAACCTCAAACTAACACGACAAGCACCTGTAGCAACTCTCTTCTAAACTGCTGCCATGTACCCAAGCTGCCAGGGCTAGAGAGCGAGTTATCCATGAGTCCCTTGCCCAGGTGCAGGGGCACAAAGCTGTGTCCCTGCAGCCCCCCAGGTGTCCCCAGTACCTGGGTGTAGCCCTTGTCCGTCTCCCGGCGCCTGAAGTGGTGGCTGAGCAGCAGCGCCCGCAGCTGCCGGTTCTGGTGTTTGATGTAATACTCCACGGCAGCCTGGCACGGGCGGCACAGCTTGTAGGTCTGCTCCAGGTGGTGTTTGTACACCTCAATCTCCTCATCGTACTTGCCCTGGGGAGAGGAGAGCCGGGGAGGTCGGTGAGAGGTGCAGGTGCCACGTTTGCTGCTGCCAGGAGGGCACAGCGTGGCTGCAGTCCCTGAAACCAGGCCCGCACAGCGAGCAAGCTGCAGGCCAGGCACACAGCCAGCCTCACACACAGCTCCGTGGCACACAGGGGATGGCAAAAAACAGCCTGGGAGAAGGCTGCTGTGGCCTAACGTCAGGATGTTGGATTTCTGTGCTGATTTTGCAGTCTTTATTGAGATCTTATGAATTCCACATAGGTGAGACAAGTAACTAAAATTGCCCTTCCTCTCCTCAAATGAGGGGACACAAAATACCTGTTGCTCCTTCACTCCAGGCTCATCCCTCCCTGGAAGAGCCAGCCCTGCTGTGCTCCTGCTGTCACTGACACCCCTATCCAAGCATGCTGGATAACACAATCCCAGGTTTCTCAGCTGGCACAGGCACTGCACTTCACTGAATGCCTAAAAAGGGGCCAAAGGCTGGCAGTACTCGAGCAACTGGATAGGCCTGGCAAGAGGCAGGGACTAGAAATAAAGCTGAGAAAAGGGCACCAGCCAAAGATATTCTCATTAAGTGTGATCAAATTACAATCTGTTCTCTGGGAGTCATTCTGATTAAACTCATTGTGATCAGACAAAGCAGACTGGATTAGGCAAGCCAGAGGATGGACACATCACACTCCAGCACAGGCTAACCCCAAGGCTTGACCGTGGTTGAAGGCTGAGGAGTGCAGCACTGAATTCTCTGCACAAAACTTTAGGGAGCCATAAAACTGCAAAGGAGAAACCCCACTATTCCATCCTCCATGCATATTAAGTAATGGGAAGGCCAAGAAGTTGCTCAGCAGGAAATCCTGTTGCTGTAACAGCAAAATCCCTTTGCCCTCCTAGGCACAGATGCCTAACCAGGGAAATTATATCTCTGCACAGGATTCCTCTCCCACTCCACTTGTAAGTGCAGAGCAGCACAGTCAGGGCCTCAGGAAAACAGAATCTATTAAGGTTTCATGTTAAGTGGTGGGCTGTTGTGCCTCTCAGGTCCCATAAAGTCAGCCATGGGAAGTACTGGAGCTGTAAGATGATCTCAGAAATGTCTTGGGCTCAAGCTTCAATTTCCAGTGCTCATTTAGAAGAGGGGCACATTCCAGCTTTGAAGTAGAATTAGGTAAATTTGCAACATTAATCACTGAACTTCTCTGCACTGAAGCCTCTTGGAGCATCATTCCACAGCACACTGAAGAACTGCTCTCTCTCCTGCTTACTAGGCTGCAGCATGGAATAAACAGAGCAGGAATAGCAGATGCATGGATGGGAATGCCCTGGACAAACACTCTCCAGTGGTGGCAGTCGCTAACGAACACTTACCTCCTCCCTTGGTGAGAATGAAGCCAGCTGTTTGATTTTCATGGTTTGATGGTTGTTGCATTTCTTGCAGAGCAGAATTTGGCTGCTCACCCACTGCTGTGGTTTGGCAGGGTCACAGAAAGTTGGGCTGCCTGACACAACGTGGTTAAGGTGTTCCATGTACTGGGCAGGGATGGGCTTGTTGTAGTCTCCATTCTGACAAAAAGCAGGGGCAAAAGGAAACATTCAATCATAAAATCAAAGCTAGGTTGACAGTAAGATTCCCTAAGCTCTGTCAGCACCTCTACATTTCATTAGCAGCTCTACATTTCACCTATGTAGCAATATAAATAAGTTAAAAAAAAGAGGCAAAATGCTTCAGATCTTCCTCCCATCTCCACTGGCCTGCACACCTACTGCATGTAGCTGGTGGTGCTGGATTTCAGCTTCAGACAGGCTTTGCTATTTAACACAACACAAAACCAGAGAAGAATCGTTCCACACAGTACAAAGGGATTCTTAAGAGCTATACCAAGGCCACTTCTGCCCTTTAAAGCAAGAGAGGAAAACCTGTCTCTCTCTCTCTAGTCAGCACCCCCAGTGCAGTGGATTCCTTGTGCAAGCAGAGATGCTGAGCTGTGCTCAGCACAGAGCTGCCAGCTCCCCGTGCTCCCCAGGTGAGGCCAGGCCCCCGTACCTCCTGGAAGCCGTTGTACTGCTCGCAGTTGGGGCAGTCCCAGCAGTTGCGGTTCCCGTAGGGCACCACGGTGTCCTGGCTGCAGAACCAGCAGTTCACTGTCACGTGCGTGGGCTTCTTCCTGCAGGGACAGGGAAAGGCTCAGGCAGGAGCACTGGGCTCAGCTGATGGAGGGGAAAGCAGTGGCTTTCAAACAGTGAGATGCAGGGAAACAGCCGATCTTTCCACTCCGTGTGCTCGATGATATGACTTGGAGTAGCAAGTAGCAAGCAATTTTAACAATGAAAGGACATAATGTTAAAGCAGAAATAAATTCTGCCTGACAATCATACCTCTGTTTTAGTACCATGGACATGCCAGAACTTTAATAACAACCTTGTGATTTACCCACTTCACTGTTTTTCAGGGGTATATCCGGGGGTACAAGTCCCCTCCATAATCAGCAGTGCTATTCTATGAGAAGGTGCAGTAGAATTGATGTTTAATACACAGGATTCCAGGAAAAGGGAGTCAGGATCCACAAGAGCTGCCTGTGATGGTGCTCAGAAACCCAGGAAACAGGAGCATGGTTACAACTCTGTCTGCCCTGTTTGGTAGAAATTTTTCAAGGACAAAGGCATATCACATTATCCTGAGGTTCCAGCACTATAACAGCTGTTTCTTCACAATTTTAGGTACTAAAGGAATCAATCAACATTTCATCCCCTGCTTTTACACCCTCGAACTGAAGGGCTAAAGACTAATGACCTTGATCCATGAGCCCCTTGTTTTCTAAAGCAATCCTGTTAAAACAACAGCCAATAGAGGCAAACAGCTGTGACGTGGCCCCAGCACCACAGCTTGTGACAGATGCTTGAGCAAAGAACTTCAGCAGCCCGAGCCCTGAGCCTGCCTGCCAGAGAAGCTCTGCATTTGTCTCCAAACTCAGCACAATCCCCAGGAGGAGCTTCCTGGCAGGCCAAGGCACCAGTGCCCAGCTGTCTGGGTTTATCAGAACCAGTCCCACTTACAAGGGAGGGCAGCTGCTCAGGGTTCATCTCTGCAGACAGCTGGAGCCAGCTGCACCGGCCCAGCTCCACCAGGGAATTGATCTGTGTGGCTCCACTGCAGCAGCAGGGCAAGGGAGCAGGGGAGCAACTACAGCAGGCAAAGTGCTCCCAGCTGAGAGCAACTTCTCCCAGCTCTAGGAAATGTTCTGTGCTGCTGAAACATCCAAATGCTGCATGCAGAGGGGTTGTCTGGCACCCTGCAACCAAACAGCCAGGTGGGGCTCAGCCATCACCTCTGCAGCTGCATCCCCACAATTAACATTTTCCCCACTTGCATTTCCATACACCATGCCTTGAAACCCGGTTCATAAAATATCAAAGCCTCAAGCAGTGTCTGAGCCTCTTGTTTAGGCACTAACAATGAGGATATGCTTGAAATGAAGCACTGAAAAGTCAGAATGTACAGAGGATTCCCTGCCAGATGCTGAAAGAAAATGGCTGGAGCTACTAGGATAACAGATTCTCATCTCAAAATAGATGCAAACACCCACACCCCTCTTTAAATGAATATTCCCTGCTCAACTTTCTTCACTGCCAAGTGGGCTCAACTGATCTGAGTTAAAAATATCACTGCTAAAACTAACAGGCAAAAAACAACCCCAAACCAACCCAGAGTTGAAAGCAGACAAACCCAGGTCAATGAGTTATCCATGAGCTACTGCTGTCCAGAAGCCAAGCACATGTCAAAACAGCCACATGAAGCTGTATTTGTCCAGTCTCACTATCACAGGTATAAAAGCTGTGCAAATATAACATGAGGACCTGCCACACTCCCTCCCTCTCAGCACCATCCTCTGGCACCCACAGAAATCAGACACACCACCCCTCAGCCTCTAAACCCCATCACATGGACAGAGGTAAAAACACTGATTTCAAGGATAAGAGAAGTGGAAAGCACAGGCAAAAAAATGAACATAGCAGTCATGTTATAAAGTAAAAACCATCAGTGCCAAACCCTACCTGAGCACTTGCTAATATCAGAGAGCAAATCCTCAGTATGCTCAAGACCTTTCCATCTTTTTCCAGACAGGATTTCATTTATTGCTCTAGAGGTTCAGGAAGTACTACCATGGATTAAATAGCAGCACTTCATTCTGACAATATATGCAAAAGAAACGGCTAAGTCCTGGATTATTTAGGATAAGAGGCAATAATACTTCCTTCTGTGAACCTCTAATCTGTTGCCATAGAAATAGGTGCAAAAATCCCAAATTCCCAATCTGATGGATGCAACAAGGAGGAACCCAGGCTCCTTCCAACTCCCAGCACTCTTCACTACTCATTTATACACACATTTAAGGTCACACTGAAGTCCACACTTCTAATGGATTGCCAGAACAACAGTCTACCTTGATAAGTGCTGGTAATAATAAACTGGGTTTGTAAATATTTTTATTTACATCTATTCCCCGCCCTCTTTACTACTGAGTCAGAAGATGAAGATGTTTACTTTTCTCTAGCCTTGAAAGAGACCACTGGTGGGTTACCAAGGATTAGAAGAAAAACTCAACTCTCCATTGAAAGTATTTCAAGGAGGAATCTTCATTTGGGCAGAAGTGGATTACAAGGCAATTATTCAAGTGGCTATGCCAGCAAATCTGAACACAAAGTACACGTGGAAGAGGAGCTGCTCTGCCCAGATCAGTTTTGATCAAACCACATCTGGTGGCAGTCAGACACACCAAGTGCTGGCACAGCACTGCTGCCACAGCTGGGTTAAGAGCTCAGCTCCCTGGCAGGGAAATTCCTGGGTGGCACAAAGCAGCTGCCAAACCCCAGGTTGTGCCCATCACCTGGCTGTAAAGGGCTCTGCCAGTGCAGACCCAACACTACCCCCATTTTCCAGTGCAAGAACACCACAAAACAGCTGCCCAGATTCCAGCAGGTGAACTATAATATAGATGCATTTGCTCAGAACTAGCAGCTACAGACAGGTCTTAGCCACAAGAGCAAATTTCTAGTCCAGTGATGTAAGTTACAGTGCAGCCTGTCCTCTCCCATGAGCCAGACTCGGTGTCCTCTCAGGCAGGAAAAAGGTGCCCAAGTGGACTCAGGCAGGGACACACACCCAGGGACAGCCACCCCAGGTCCTGTTCCTATCTGGATATCAAATCTTTTATCTCCTTGATGAACAAAAAGCAAAGACAGCATCATATCTATGTTTGACATCATGTTTGCACCTCTTATTAAGCTGTCCTCCTTGAGACTATGGCAGATTCATGTAACTAAGGCAGAATAAGAAATTTGGAACTATCAGACTAGTACTGAGAAACACAAATGTGTAGGCTCAAAGAATTATCAAGGTCACCTGAAAGAATTTACCAGCACTCTTCAAGGACTTGGGAAGAAATGCTTTCTATTCCAGAAACCTTTTGATGAACTTGAGCAAAACAAAACCCATCTCCTCCCCCCAAAGGCATGCTAGCCTCAACTGGGTCAAAGAAATCTTGCCTGCTTGACTGGCATTGCTTTAGGCTACTTGGATTTCTTGGCTACCCTAAATATGTCATAGAAATGCCAAGTGTGGTATACGGGCTAATGTCCCATTGATCATTGATATGGTTAAACAAACAGCAAATGCTTTAGAGCAAACCTTAGGCATCATAATGAGGATGTAGGAATATTCTTCTCTTGCACAGCATAAACTTGAAGCGAACCTTAACATGGAGCCCTTGGGACTGGCTTGTCTCCAATAGAAGCACTTAATAGATGAGCAGAATGCAAAGTCTATTGCTGCTACAGAGACTGAAGAGCCTTATATTCCACACATCCCTACATTCCTTTCATGCTATGCTAGATTAGAATCTGTCAAATTAAGCTTTTCTCCTTTTATGAGATCTGAATCATGACATCTCTCTTGATGCTTTTCAAACCTGGTTTTCAATTGCTCTGAATTTGTATTGTTCTAAGGTCACGAATGTTCTGTGCAATTAAGAAACAAGTAACCAAAGAATTCTGGTCCCTTATCAGTAATTTTGACTTGTACAGAATCTACCCAGGTTCTAGCACTGTGCTAACAGCGTTGCTATTTTACAGACCCGTTCCCCAGCAATCCTTCCTCCACCCGACATCAGCCAGCCCAAGGAGCGGGATCTTCTCCCTCCGTGCCTCGGAAAGCAGCGGGGAGACCCCGACGGGCAGAGCCGCGTGTCCCCGGGCACGGGGGGTGTCACGGCAGCGCGCCGGGATGCTCCGCCCGGCACACAAAAGCCATTCCCGGGGATACGGGAGCACTTCCAGCCATTCTCCCGCACATTCCTGCCCCGCACACCGCCCCGAGGCCGGGCACGGACCATGTGGGGCTCTGCAGGAGCGGCCCCGCTGCTCCCACACCGCCCCGAGGCCGGGCACGGACCCTCCCGGAGCTCTCTGCTGCTCCCACACCGCCCCGAGGCCGGGCACGGACCCTCCCGGAGCTCTCTGCTGCTCCC
>WEIU01020248.1:726288-743438 GCA_013389925.1 Aegithalos caudatus
ACGCGGCGCTTTCTGTGTGACAACGGGGACGGGCCCCGGTGAAGGGCGGCAGCCGCAGCCCGGCACCGCACGGAATATCCTGAGCTGGAAGGGACGCAGCCCAAACCCGGCCACGGATACCCAAAAATCCCAGCCTGGGCATCCCTGGCAGCGCTGTCCAAACGCTCCTGGAGCCTCGGGGCCGTGCCCATTATTCCCTGGGGAGACGCCGATATCCCAGCTAACCCTCCCCTGACACAAATCCGTACCCTTCCCTGGGCTCTGTCGCTGCCCACAGAGATAGGTGTGTGCCCGTTCCCTCGGCAGATGCTGCAGGCTGGGGTGAGCGTCCCTCGCTGTCCCCAGGCTGCACACACCCAGTGCCACAGCTCTGAAGGGGAAAAGGCTCCAAACTCTTGGGCAGATCCACCCCAGCGCCGCGAACACGACTGGAAACGAGGGCCTGAACAAGGCAGAGAACTGAACTGGTGCTTGGTCAGGAGCTGTCCCCTGGAAAGGAAAGTTACCCCACTTCTGCTCTGATCCCTCAGCTGGCTTCTGCTCTTCTCCCAGAACTGCCAACAGCTGGTAGTTTGACAATTGTGCTGTGCTTTTACGTGAAAGTAAGAGGTTAAGGTCTCTCCAAAGTATGAGACTGACCCAGCCTCAAATTGTGTAGCTGTTTTTGTGATTAGAACAAAAGGAAAACTTCTCAGCACAATAAAACTGCTTAAAATTCACGAGTTTCAAGTTATGTCAGCATCATGTTTTTTAAAAGGCATAAATGGAAAAGCTTTTCATAGACAAATATCTGTGCTGGGAGTAAGCTGTACTTTAAAGCTTAACTATGGTTGGGCTCTTCCCTATTCCATTTCCATCTGTACAGATTTAACTATGGAAATTAATTCAGCGGAGTAACAGTGAATATTTGCATCTCAACGAATTGAAAAGGCACGTAATTTTCCCATCTCTCTTCCATTGTTTAGTGCAGTTACTTAGGGATTGTATTATGAGACCAAGTGATGGGGAAAAGAGGAAGAACAACCCACCCAGTCATTTGGCACACCAAGACCTCCTGTGTGTCCTCCAGGACTTGTGCTTTTTTCTTTTTCCTACACAAGTCCCTCCCTTCCTATCAGCTCTGTCTGTACTATCAGTCCAACCAGAGGTGCATTGTTTAAAATTTAATTTCCTCCCTAAAGGAGCTAATGAAGAACTCGTGTGAGGGGCACAACCTCAGTACAGCATGGAACAGAATTCCCAGCAAATGTAGGTATTTTAAGGGTTATCAAGGCAACCACAGAAATCTAAAGGGAGGCAGAAAGTCTTACAGTGTAAGGACTTGGGAAATCCTCCAGTGGCTCAGAAATTCTTCCAAAACGAAATTAACCCGCATGAGTAGCTCGTAATATTGCAGCAACAGTGCATGTGTAATTTCCATTTAACTGTTCATTTATGAATGGAAACAGACACAGTCCTGGGAAAGGTAATGGAATCTTTGTGGTCGCTTCAGATAGCAGCAGTTTCATCACCTTACTGATAATTAAACTACAAAGGGTCTAGTAATGAAGCCTTTACCTACCTTCCATGAAAATGACTTTCTGTAGAAGCTGGAGAAGAGGAAAGAACAGTGAAAAATTCCTCTAGACTGACTTTGACAAGCAGAGAAAGGTTGTTGGTTATTTTTAAATTCAGGTATCGTTTTGGAAAAAGCTACTTCAGATTCTTCCCTCTGGTAATAGGCTTATTCCATGCTCAGTGACATCAATGGGATTGCTCACAGAGCATCACCTAAAAATGGTAACTCTTTACAGGGTTTAAGGAATCAAGGGATAGTGAATTTAAAAAATTCTATTAGAGAGAGGAAGGAGAAAGGATTTAATTACACTAATTCAGAAACTCCATTATCTCCC
This sequence comes from Aegithalos caudatus, assembly GCA_013389925.1. NCBI lineage: Eukaryota > Metazoa > Chordata > Aves > Passeriformes > Aegithalidae > Aegithalos > Aegithalos caudatus. The sequence continues at coordinate 728,181 of WEIU01020248.1, forward strand.
AATATAGCTTATTAACCCCTTATCAAGACTAAAACAAAAATTTGTTCACTTTCTTTTGCACCGAGTCCCAGACTTCTCAAAAGGGTTGGAGTTCCTTCCCCTCATTCTTAAAAGACATCAGCAGTCTACACATTTGACTAATGTTTTAGAAGTGAGCTAGTGCACTGGAAGTACAGAGGAATGCTAATTTAGGAAAGCAAATCTCAGAAAATGTTTCAGAGTAGCAGCACAAGTGTCCTAGTTGTCAAAAATAGAAACACTCTTTGACAGTTTTGCCTCCTATAAAGAGCCTGAAGATTTTGCTGCTCATCATCTCCAAAAAAAAAAAAAAATTAAAAAAAAAGCAATGTCAATTTTTACTCAACTGTTTCCTATTTTAGCTTAGGAGGAATGTGATAAGTTATTTCCAGGAAGACATAATAGAAATCAGTTATTTTTTGCAGTTCTGCCTCATAATGAGGTACACACACATTCTACTCTCTTTGCACTAAGCTCTTACATCACACTGATGTCAAACATGAGCTCAAGTGCCAGTCATCAGCTGGGGTGTACTGGGAATAAATGGGGAGGTTTGAACCCAGTTATCAGCCCACCCCATTTCTGCACAAAAGCCCAGCCTGAAAACTCCACCTGAGCAGGGGCAGCTCCACTCACTCCCAGGCTGTCTCCTCAGGCTTCTCCTTCCAAGCCCACAGAGCATCCCTGCTGTGAGCAGTCCCTGAAATCAAAGCTGTCCACAATCCCTGGTTTATGCTCCAGGACTCACACCTGCTCAGATCATGAGGAGCTCGTTGTTGTCACCAGCAGGGAAGGCCAAAGCTGGGCTCAGATGCTGCAGTGTTTGTCTCAGCTGCCAAAGCAAATGACACCAATGAACAGAAGGGCAGAGCAAAACACCAGCCTACATGTGAGTTCTAAATTACATTATCCTGCACTATCTGTAGTAATTCATATGCCACACTTTAATCACAAGGTGCTGCTGCAATACAAGTGAGGTGAAGACTTTCATTTAAATGAAAGCATATTCTAATGCTTTTGAAAGAACTAATCTCAAGTATGCAGGATATTTGATTCATAAGTGAAAGGTAAGAATTTTATCATGAGAACTGTTCAGAATCTTTTTCTTTTGGAACTTCCACAGGGCAGCCAGTCACTGACTGTCCTTATGTTCTCAGGCCTGCACCAAAGCCAGGTCTAAAAGCCACCACAGATCTGTTCATAGCCAGTACCATCACCATGTACCCAAAGGCACTGGGGACACAGAACTGTAATTACTTTCTTACTAAAAGCCTCTCACCATCATATTGCCAGGGCAAGTGGCTTTTCTAAGAGATGCTGGTGTGCACAGCATTGTTATTATCATTATCATTATTATGATGGTCCATACCATCAAAACAGAGAAAAAAGTTTGAACACTCCAGGGTATTCACACAGCAGTGATCGATGCACCCTGAAAAAACCAGAACTACTCTCAAACTTATTTGGGCACTGAGGCTATTACAGTGCTCAAAAGCAATATGACCCAGTTGTGAGAAAACAGTTTCAAATGTCCAAGCCAGTTCTCCTGTTTTAATACAGTTTTAATGAACATCAGTCCAAGAGATCACTTGATAGTATGAGGTACATTCCTTGACCACATATGGCTGTGCTTAAGGAAAAGGACAAATATATAATTAAATTAAATACCGTAATTTAATTTAGTAGCGGTTTAATTATCATCAAGTTAAAAAAATTATAATTAACTATTAACATTAATGACTCGAGACCTTTTAGAAAGCATGAGTCCAAAGGGAAAATCCACAGGTGGTCACAGACTTGCAGTGTTTCCAGCAGCACTGCCACCCGCACCAGTCTCTTAAAGGACTATTTGTTCAATGAAGAAACCGCTCTTCATCCTGGAGCAGGAATCTCGGCTCTGCTACTTGCCGTGGTCTTCCAGGAGATAGACAATTAACTCGTAGGTGGACAGGACAATGGCTGTGTTTGGGATCTGCCGGATGAGCTGGGCAAAGAGTCCTCTGTAGAAGGCCAGGTAGCCCTCCTCCCGGGCCACCAGCCGGGCTGTCTGCACAAAAGTCTTGTACTTGGTGCCCTCCTCGCGCAGCCGTGTCCGGATCACCTCTGCACAAGGGAACCACAGCCCACAGTCACCAAGAGAAAGGTGCCAGCACCAGGAAGCTCCTGTGTGCAAACCCCAGGGACCTGGAAACCTCCTGCACCAACTGCCAGCCAGGGAAGCCCGGGCACACGGCCCTGCAGGCAGGAGGGAGAGCTAAAGAGTTCTCTTTCATGTGGAATAAATGAATGATTTGCTCACTGAAGCTAATACAGATCTAAATGCTTTACTGATGCTCACATAATCAATATTGCTCCTTCTACACAACCATACCATTCACATCTATCCAAAAAGACTAACACCGTGCAGTCCCCAAGTGCTTCCCACAACCTAACCACAGAGGCTGTGGGTACCTAACCCAAAGGCTGTGGGTACCTAACCCTTCCCACAACCTAACCACAGAATCCCAGAGGCTGTGGGTACCTAACCCAGCTGAGGCTACTAGTGAGAACAGAAACATTAGGCAGTTTTTGGGTGATTTTTAAGTTGTTTTTAAAGTAGCAAGTCCCAATCACCACCACGTGTCTAACTGGGAATAGTGGGACCAGTACTGAAAATACCAGTGCAGAAACCAAAGTAATGTGGAACAACTAAGAGTTTTACAGCCCTAGACCCATCATCTGTCCTGGATTCCAGGCAACAGCTGTTGTAGTGCACTCATAAATGGAAGGGTTAACATACCATGAGGATAAGCAATGCAGGAGGCACAGCCCTTGGAAACAGCAGCAGCAACCATCAGTCCAAAGAAGCTTGTCGAGGTCCTCTCGGTCCCGTTGGAAGAAGGGGGCAGCTGGACTTCCTTTAAGTGCTTTTTTAAACTTTCATAAATAGCAAAGCAGATGATGGTCTCAGAAATCCCTGCATAGGAGGCAGTCAGGCCCCTATAGAAACCACGGATACCTTCTGTCTGGTAAACGTATCTAGCACACTGCAAAGCATTCATTGGTTTGGAGCCCCTCACTCTAAAAAACAAACAGAACAGAGCACATCATGAGACAAGAAAAATAATATTAAAAAAAACCCTTATGGCTTTCAATACTTTTTATAACTATGGAAATGGGTGTTAAGTTTTACTCCAAAATTCTCTTAGGAAAGCTGCACAGAGCAGGACTATGATGCTCAGAGTACACACTTGCCTTTGCCACTTCACTAATATATATTCATCATTCCTTCAAGTTCAGTCTAGTCTGTCACAGTTCACACCAAGGCCTTAAAAGACAATAAGCACTGAAGAGACACTGCTTGGTGTCAAACTGGTGATTGCATTTAAAGCCATCTTCAGCAGGCCAAGAGACAGAAGTCTGCTGCATGAGAAATGATCCTTCATTTTAAGAGGCAGCACTCAGTTCAAAGGTGCCACCCTGCAAAGTGCTGGAATTAAGTCTTATAAATTATTTATGAAGTTGTCGTGCCTTGTAAGATCCTTTTTATCTGACCTAGCATGTCCTTGCAGGAAGGAATTTCCATTCTAAGCAGTCACATTATTAGCAGAGTCCCTTATTGCTTTGATATCCACCAGTGACTGTGAAGCATTCAACTGAAAGAAATTGCTGTCAAATTCCCTCTGTCTTCTGGATGTGTGGTTAACAGTAACACAGTGGTGAAGGAGGCAAAAGAACATTAAACCACTGCAGCAGATTCTGATGGTCTGTAGGAAGTTTTATGAAATAAACTGCTGTGTCTTCATCACAATTTGAAGCCAGCACCCTTTCTGTCTGACCTGGGATCAGTCCAGGTGATGCCTCCAAAAGGGACACAGGCTCCATGCTCATGCTCAGCTCTCATGGCCCTTCCACAGCTTCTACCCCTGCTGTATCAAAGCCTTCAGTCCTCAACACATTTATCCTCATCATCAACCCCAGAACTAGAGGACTCTGTAAGCAGCAGAAAGATAATGCTATGCCAAACTAAAGATTTAGAGTGAAACCAAAGGTTGAACCTAACCCAGCACTCAGAGCAACTCCCACATCCTTCTCAACAGTTCCTGTGCATCAAACTGAAGACACACAGAACATGAACCTTTGGTCTGAGCACACTGAAACATGGCTTGAAAGGTGGAACTGAGAGTCAGGGAAAAACTGGGTGAGATGCATCAAAGAGCCCTGAGTAAAACCACAATGGTTCAGTTTTCCAGTGGCATCCATCCCCCCAGCAGCTACTCACTTCCGTTCCAGCTGCATTCTGGTTTTCACCATCCATATAGGGTTCATCAGGGAATTTGTGATAAAGGCTGAAAAAACAACACCAGAAGTACAGCTGAATCCAGGCCATTGTACTGCCATGAACCTTACCCCCTGTGCAGTGAGACACTTCCACCACCAGCTCCAGCCAGAGGCCTCAAAAGCCACACAGGTGCACAGCTTTCAATTTTATGTTAAAATTCAGGAGACATCAACCCCTGGATTCTTCCTTTTTGCACCCATTTTAATATGTGTGTCATGTTCCTGGAGGCTGCTGCAGACTGGATCCCTTCCTTGCTGACTGTTTTTGGAGTTCCAGCTCAAAGGAAACCCGTGGGACACAAACCTGAGCTGGACTCGAGTTCCCCAGGGCTGTAGGTGGTGCCATTGAGCTGCTCATTAACAAACCCACCCCTCATTAAGGGCTTACTTTGGGAACGATTATTTTTAGTGACCACTCTGGTGACTGATAATTGAACTGAGGGAGCTCTTCTGCAGTATTTTTCCTAAAAGAACAAACTATTTTTCCCAGAATGGTAGGAAAAATACATCATCCTGAAACAATTTGGCAAAAGCAGCATCAGAAGTTTAATGGTGTTTACTAATATTTTTTCCTTGCATTAAGAGACATGACCAGAGCATTGCAGTTGGAAAAAACATCTCAAATTAGTAAACAACAATCTAGAAATATTTCAGTGCTGAACAGAAAAACAGTTCCTCTGTAGACAGGGCCAGCTAGGAGCTAGCAAACTCCTGGTTTTTGGCATATACCAGCTCAGGTTAAGGGCACATTTTCAGCACACTGGCTTCTGTTGTTGGATTTACAAATAATTACCTGCAGAACCTGCAGAGCAGACGTGCACAATGTTGCTGTTGGGCACAAACATATTGTTAAATTGCTCCTTGGCTTTGGAGTAGCATGCAAAATAGACAGCTCTGTGGGGAATAAAAAGAAGAAAAGCAATGTAATATAGACAATATCAATTTAGACAATTACTGTTCTTTGTCCAGCCCCCTGAAAAACAGAACTCTCTCTGAAGAGCTCTCCACATGACTACTTCCATCTGCATGGGGGGCACAGGGGTTTTTGTTTCCTTTCTTCCCTTACAATACAGTGCCAGAGTCTGATTTGACACCCAGAGGGTAGGGATACTCTGCTTTGGGAGGCAGCACAGTGCTGCAGACAGCATGAGGGAGTTGCATGGAAAAGCAGAGCCCTGCTGCAAAGGTTACCTGTACAGAAACAGGGCTCCCTGCTGCTGTGTGAGGGACATTCCTACTGGGCCAGAGAGGGAGTAAACCTCTCCTCAGGGTCCTTCCTGACTGGTTCAGTTTCAGGCAGAGAACATCTGCCAATATCCAAATTACTGAGGAGTTTTATCATCTCCTAGACAGCCCTGCCAAGAATGGGACAGTCACAGGGGAGACCACTGAGGTGCTCTGAGACTTCCAAATGCAAGCAAACTTTGTTGCTTTGCTGCTGAAAGAGGGACACACACCCTTTTTGGGGTGGTGTGGCAGCAATGAAATTCCTTCCCCTCAGCTGCAGTTCTTCATTTGAGAAGAATTTAGGCAAGCAAGGCCCAGAGAGCAGCTCCTCTCCCCTGGCACACAGCTCCCTCTCACTGCCAGGCAGGCACTGCTATGTGTTCAAGGGAAGCAGGACACTAGAATAATGCAATTATTAACCCTACAGACCTTTCTGCACTGCTTTCTCTTTATTTTCAAACACAGAAGTGGCTCTTGCAATGACATGGAACTTAAGAATACTTGGCATTTAAGTGCCTTATTGCTCTGCCCCTATAGAAGTGTAAACCAGATTTTTATCAGTATTTCTTGGTGTGTACACTGAGCAGAATACAGGCACAAATCTCAGTTTACAGGTGGGTTTACTTCATGGCCTATTATTTTGAATCACAAATGCACTGTAACATTTGTGCTGGCACCTCAAACGTGGGTTTTAGCAATAGTTTAACTATTTACCTTGATGGTGCAACTCCAACCAAGTTTGGACCCAGCCCTCGGAAGAGTGACCTTGGTCCTTCTTTTTCCAGAATTGACCTTAAAAAAGAAAAACAAACAGGGAGGGAGAAGATAGTATTTGAGTTAAAAGTTAGTTTCTTGTTCTGTCAGGCAGAGAGCCAAAAGAACTATACAAAAGCACAGAGTATTAGATTTTAATCTACGTGATATACTTCAAAATAAGTGGAGTTATACACTGAGTAAAGACCACTGTACCATACAATTCAGTGCTCTACAGGCAAATGGGTGTCAAATGGCACGAGGTTATAATTTCCATTCTATGAAAGGTGTCAGGAATTGAATTAAAGTTTCATGGAGAACCCACTGATAGCTGACTGATGAACAAAGAATATTTTTAGTGTTCTCTATCTAAGCAGCTGAGAAGTTTGCTTCCCATACAGTGCTGTACAGAGACATGGAAAAAGAAACCCTTTTTCCTTTCACAATTTCACCATTACTATGGGATGTGCTTTTTCCCCTGAGAAAGCTGAATGTGGCAATCACACTGCAAACAATGTGAGTGCACAGTCTGCCAGGCAGCAGCTCTCCTAAGGGAGCTCAGCATGGGAAAACCATGCAGGAAACCCTGGCTGCCTCTGGGCTCTGTGGGCACTCACTGCAGCCCCTGGAGCTGCCAGGCTCTCAGTTTGCTCTCAGTTTTCTCTCAGCTTGCTCTCAGTTTTCTCTCAGCTTGCTCTCAGTTTGCTCTCCAGGTCATTGGCACTGCTCAGAGTGCTCCCCACAGATTTCAAGCCAACCTCATTACACAGGAGGAGATACATGAGCTTCTGAAACACTTCTGTTTTCTGCAGCAGAGCTGAACTTTCTGTATAAACTCCAGGGCTGAGTGTTTCCAAGGAGACAGATCCACCAACTACTTGTTCTTAGTCACTTAACAGTCACGACTGCAGCTTCCAGCTGGGCTAACCCATCAGAATCTTAAATGGATTAGACAAAACCAGCCTGTCCTTCTGGAGTGCTTTCTATCAGCAGCAGCTTAACCTCCCCTCTGGGCACCTGCTTTCTTTCCATTTACAGCAGCTAAGGCCTTTCATACTTAACTCTTTAACACCTTTAACTCTTACAGAGCAATTTACTGGTAGGGCTCTATGGCTCCTCCCTTAGCCATACAATTTTCCCAAACCATGAGGTCCAGTTAATGATCAGGACTGAGGAAGGGATGAAAGGATGCAAGTAAAGCACTGAACTTCACTTCTTCCTTCCTACATTTGTATTTTCTCAGGTCATAACCAATAGCATTATCTGCTCCTCAGAGATGCTGTCTGCAAGGCAATGACAGCAGAAATACTTTGCTCTCACTCCTCAATCCTCTAAAGTAATCAGGTTGAAAACTTGGCAATACACACAGCTAAGCAATTTCTGAAGTGAAATGAAATCAAGATCCCAGTCACCAAACTTAATGAGCTTAATAAATATATTAAAAGGCTGACCCATTTTAATCTATTCCTTCTCTCCCTAAAAAAAAAAAAAAGCTAGAAAAAGATGGACCCTGAGGATGCATTAAGATCATCCTGCCTTAAAAGTTTTCACTTTCTTTAGTTACAGCTGCCTAAAGTCCAATGCTGCAAGGTGAAAAGATAGCAAAGGAAAGGGCATTAAAATCCAAACAACTGGCACTGCCTTATGCCTTCAGTCACGAATTGCTCTAGACTCACCTCTGAGTAGACAAAGAAATGTTTGGCAGGGGAAAGCAGGCTGTTTACAATACAGAAACTCAAGTCCCAGAATGACTCCAGCCAGAGAGCTCTGCAGAGAATTTGAATTAGCACTCCAGTGTTCTATAACTGCAGCTTCTCCCCAGGCAGCCTGCCAGGCGTGCTGGCCTTACATAAAATCATTCAGCTCACGCTGCTGGTTGGTATTTTCCTTGGCACTGCTGCCACCTGATCTCTGCAGGACCTCTGCATCACCCTGGGGTGCCCAAGCAGCCAAACAAACTCAATCCTTCTGCAGGAGGTCTGACCATAAGTCAGTGCTTTGGTATTAAAATGCAGCAGCTGAGATTGTCATGGTTGCTGGTAGAACTATTGAGCAGCTGTTAGATAATTTCACATTTCCTCTTCTTTATGAACACACATGTGAAAGGGAGCAGCTAGAGCATCAAACACTGCAGTCTGAGCCACTCAAGGCTTTTAACAGAGATTAAGACAAGACTGATGCATAATAATAACTTAATAGCAGAGAGCTCAGTAAGTCAGCATCAGCTGAGAAGATAAAAGCCCCCAGGACCCCATGACATTACATTTTAGTGAAGTGAAACTCAGATCAGTGTGTGAAGGAGTGGTGAACGAGAGCAGGAGCAGCACTCACTTGAGAACACTGAGGAGCCCAGGGGATACAGACGTTGGCCTGACCATTCCTTCCCCACTGATGGTCCCCAGCTGCACCTGGGGGTAGTAGACAGTCCTGAAGGCCAGTTTTGAAGATTGAAGCCTTGTCTTTATCACCTCTAAGGGACACGTGAAGATGGCTCCAACTGTTCCTCCACACCTGCAAAGCACAATCCAAACAGAAGGCAGAATGTCACAAAGGTGCCTGCACACATGGGCAGAGCCACAGCACAGAAAAACATCAGCCTGAAGGCTCATCACCAGTTATCCACACTGGATATCCATCACCAGTTATCCACACTGGATATCCATCACCAGTTATCCACACTGGGGATCCACCACCAGTTATCCACACTGGACATCCATCACCAGTTATCCACACTGGATATCCATCATCACCAGTTATTCACACTGGGGATATCTACCACCAGTTATCCACACTGGGGATATCCATCACCAGTTATTCACACTGGATATCCATCATCACCAGTTATTCACACTGGATATCCATCACCACCAGTTATCCACACTGGATATCCATCACCAGTTATCCACACTGGGGATATCCATCACCAGTTATCCACACTGGGGATATCCACCACCAGTTATCCACACTGGATATCCATCACCAGTTATCCACACTGGATATCCACCACCAGTTATCCACACTGGATATCCATCACCACCAGTTATCCACACTGGGGATATCTACCACCAGTTATCCACACTGGGGATATCCACCACCAGTTATCCACACTGGGGACAAGGATTCAGGCAGCTCTGGCTGCATCCTTCAGGCAAGGCAGACTGCTGCCATGGCCTGGGGGCTGCCCAGTGGTCATGGGCAGAGATGAGACTGAACACAGAGGTGATACCAACACTAGCAAAGTTCCCTGACTGACCACGGGGCCCTGGGATCATTCCCATGCCATGCCCTATCAGGAGTTGGGAGTTCTGCCTGTAAAAACTTCCATGGCATCCATGTTTCAGAGGCTGTTGTCCTAAAACAGACACAGCCTTGGATGGATTTTTCTTATGGGAAGCAGGAAGCTGCCAGATGAGAACAAGCCACTGGGGATTAGGACACTACAGAATGAAAACATAATACAAATCTTCACCATTTCAGTATTTGTGATTTAAGAACTATCCTCAGAAGTAGCAAAGACCAAACTACACTAAGCTAGGCACGCTTAAAAACAATGGGTATCAACTTTTTTTAGGAGGGAAGGAAGCAGCAAGGGTGAGAAGGAGGGTTGGCAAGGAGAATAACAGGGCAGAAAGGCTCCTACAGAACAGACCTCCCATACTCTGGTAACAGAAGGACAAAAATGAAATATTATACATATGACCCTATAATAGGCATATATTCATCTTAATACAGTCAGACTGAACCTCAAAAAAAAAGCACATTGAGCCAAGGATATAAAGTGTATGAGTCCTAATGTTAATTTTCACCAGTGATTGGAAAGTGACTGATCCAACTATTTCTCTCTCTGCTGCTGTTCCTCTTAGGTAATTGAATGTTCCTTCTGGCAAACTTCATGATTAAACATAATGCTGAGGTTGGCTAAAAGGTACTATATCTACATTTTATTACTCAAACACATTGGGATTTAGGAAGGCTTAACTAAATATTTCAGGTTTCTTGCAAGGGCATTTACTACAGCTGAACTGACTAGGAAATATTTGCGTTGTTTGCACAAGTGTCAGAGCATGTGATTGCTTCAGAAACCTGTGGTTATGATTTTCCTTAGAAAACACCAGGGGTCAGAAACTTGACTCTCTTTGATGTTCATGTGAAACTGCAGTTTTAGTAGTTTTCCATGAATGGGAGATGAATTTTTAAAAATAACCGTAGCCTTTTTCTTGTCTATAAAACCCCACATTGCTTACTAAGGAACATTGCATGCACTAATTTGAGAACAGATCCTCAGAAGGACATTAATAAAGGTATTAGTGGGTATTTTCTAAAGCCCCTTCCAGACATAACTACTTTACTAGAATCTGTTTTTAAACACAAGGGAAAGGGCAATAAAAGAATGGCAAAAAGACCCAAGCTGTAGATGCACAGCAGCTCATGACTGCAGCTTATTGGCATATTCTAACCAGTATATTTTATATGAACAGAAACCATTCTCTGCCAAAGCCCCCAAGTCCCCACACTTGCATTAACAGCGTGGCCACCCAGGCTGTGCAACCACAGAAATCAAAGTTCTTTACAAGGCTCCAAAGAACACCCCAGACCTCAGGGCCAGGGAATACAACTGCTTCACCACAGCTTCCAGGATCTGTGGGTTTCTGTCCAAGTATGACCCCAAACTGAGCTTTTCAAATGCAAATGCATCCTCCGGGAGAAACTGCTTCCATGGAGATGGTAATGTGATTGAACAGCACTGCTCAGTGAGTGCCTGCTCACTGCCCTGCCTCCAAACCTAAACCAGGGACAATCCACACATCCACAATGACAGGCACTGGAGGAACTTCATCCCTCTGAAAGCATTTGTGTTTTTGAGTGTTGACTGAAGTCACTGAGCTGATCACAGAACTCAGGGCACAGCAGCTGAAACTGTGTCATTTGGCTCTGAAACCCCAGAGCTCACACACCTTATCAGGCCTCTGATTATTTTGTGTACAGAATCAGGGATTGCAGCTGAGCCCTCTGTGGGTCCACAGAGCTCAGGAGGAAATGGCTTCAGCTCATCCTTGTCTCTCTTGTCAGAGCCATCCCACATTTGTCTGAAATGACATTCCAAGGGAAGAGGCCCACCAGGAATGGCTTCTCCAGCAAAACCTTTTCTGTTCCCACAGCTCAGACATTACCTGGAACAGAAAGTGTTTTGAGGGTCCCCCCCACTGCTGCCTTTCCAACTGTGTCTGTCCAATACAGACACACATATGTGCAATTAACTCCTGACTAATCAACACACTGCAGAGCAAATGCAAGTCTGGGGGCACTGCATGAAGGTGACTTGATTGCCTTAATTCCCAGTTCATTTATCTACTAATGCTCCACCACTGTGCGTTCAGTCTTCAGTCCCCATTTAGTTCACATTAAAACAATACTTTGACAGTAACAATTCATAAATTCAGAGCACTGAAATTTTATTTTCTATGTCTGAACTACCAGCTGCTCAGTCTAGTGACTCCTTGCCCCACAGTTTTTTAGCCTCTGGCATATTCTCTCCCACATCAGCTGTCTTCTTGCCTTCCTAGCCCACTCCTTGCCTTTCAGCCTTTTAGTCTGATAATCCAGTTAATTTATGCAGCCTTTAATATTTAAGTACTTCTGCTAATGCATATATAATCCTCTGATACCCAGCATGATGAGTTAGTATCTGCAACAGCAGTTTTAACAGCTCAGAGTTTATGCTGTCAGTGGAACAGTTAAGAAAAAAAAAACCTATCTAACAGCAACTCTTAGACTGTCACCAGGGTGCACACATTATGTCCCAAGAATAAATACACTGCAGATAGTTCAAGTAAGGACTTTGATGTATTTGGCAGTTTTTTCAGATGAGATGATTTTCCTTTGCATGGGAACTCCACACATCATCCCCTGGGAAGATGCCTGAAAAACAACACACTGTGCACAAAAGAAACACTTTGATATTCCTGGGATGTTGCAAATCCTACATCTTGGAAAAAAGGAGAAACAACCTCAGCTACATAAACAGACATAGAGCCTGAAACATTCAGGGATATGAAGCAGGATAGAATTGACTTGGGAACATTGTGAGCTGCAATGAGGCAAAACCTCCAAGCCTCCATACTGTGAGTCAGGGTTTTTTGCTGCAGCAGTGCAGAACAACAGCTCTAGAGGTGTTAAAGCAGCGTTTGCTGCACCAGCCTCTTGCAAAATCCTGAAACAGTGTCTAAATCTGTCCTTAGAACAGGATACAAACCCCCAGGAAACAAAACACTGGGGCAGGGTATTTTCAACAGGTCAAACATGGTGATACATGAAGATACATAATGTACTCTCTGTTAACAGCAAAATCATTTACTTCCATAAAGAGAAAAGTGTTTAAAAAACATGCAGAGGATGCACACAGCAGAACCCAATTCCCATTTTTCTCTTGCTGCCAGCTTTCTATCTTTACAGGCTCCACTCCCAAAGTATCAATGGCCTGCATTGGAAATAAACTCTCAGCACCCAACAGCACAACTGAGAGAGATGCCAAGATTCTTAATTAAGACTTACTTCATCAGTCCTAGATTTAATCAGTGAGCAATATTCTTAATACAAATACCAAGCCAATGTTGAATTTCAAAGGAAGTTCTGCAGAACAAAGCAGAGCACCACTGACTTCACCAAAACCACAAAGATGATGGAGCTGCCTGGTCAGAGCAATCACAGCTCACAACCAGCCTGACACATTTTGCTGTGTATTTGAAATTAAATTGATTTTCTAAACCATGCCACATGCTCTAGCATGACGTGCACAGCAGGAACAGCAAAGCAGGCTCTACCTTTGATATTTCATTACTGCATTGTCCAGACTGTGAACAAAACAAGCTTCTGCACGTTCAGATGCCAAAGGAAATTGAGTTTTAGAACAATGCAGACTGTTCCTAATGCTTTAATGTTATTAATTATCCATTCAATTTCCACCTAATGATGTTGTTATCAGGTGTGGGTATTCCTGTAAGCATTGCCTGTGTTCCTTCAGCTGCCACAGTGTTAATGAGGCAGGGAATGCACAGGAACCCAATCCAGGAGCAGGGTGAGACAGTCAATCCCAGCACCAACCCCTGGCACTGGACCACACACACATCTCCAGGTGAACACTGCTCCTCTCCACTCTACAGATGGAAACACTTCCCAAATCCTATCAGCACCAGCACATTGCTTAACACTACCACTTCTTAGGAAACCCCTGCAGTGAGCAGCATTCCTGCAGCTGGAAACACAACATGGAGTAACCCCTGCTGCAGCTTTTCCCAAACAAAAACAAGCAACAAGTGCACTGACTTCAGCAGGGAGACAGGAACCCTGACTTGTAAACACGCTGGTGTTTGTTGTGCAACCCAGGCATGGTTGTCCCTGCTGCTCCTGAAACCTTCCCAGCCCTCAGAGCCACGTTCCCACCAAAACACCACCAGGACTCTTTGGATTGCTACTGGAAGCCTGGAAAGGAACAGAAACTCAGGGGCCAACGAGTCTGTCTGCCTGAATGAGCTGGTTAATAGGAAACCATCTCTTTGCACAAGTGGAGAGCACTTTGCAACATTCAGGTTGCATTTCATCACTCCCAGCCTCTCAAGTGCTAAACAATTCTATTCTGGCCACTAAGATTACCTAAGGCTGGCCTGCCTGCTTTGTGCAAACACAAAGATATGAATTAACTTTAATCTGACACCACAGCCCATCCCCACCTTCCCAGAAAACCATCATAACACCCATGATGCCTCTATCAAAATTATTTCAAGTGAATGGGTTCTTTTTACTTTCTCTGCAAAAACATTTGAAAAAAGTACTGGGATCCTTGCAGAAAGCAGAGGGCACAAGAAATCACCAAGGAAGATGCTGACCTCCCAGCACTAGATTAAAACACTGATGAGTTTAAAATTCTTATTTATTTATAGTCTGAGGAGTTACATGAGGACACCAAGAGCTCTGGATGGGCGCTGTTATTACCCAAACAAATTCCATGTCCACACTCAGGTCCAGCTTCTGTCCCAGGCTCCAGGTACTGCTCTGAAGGCAGAGGGGACAGGGACTCCAGCCAGCAGAAGGGCAATGTCTCTGAAAACTTAAGGTTTGTTTGGTTTAATATTATATTAAATAAACCTATTTCTCCAGGGACATGTCAGAGGAAGCTGAAGTATGCTGTTAAGCAACAGAAAAACCAATGGTCTGCTATCAGACAGATTTAAACTAACAACAGGTTTTATGATGGCTTCCTAACTACTGTCAGCTGACAAGCACTAAGGAATTACTTAGATAATTTAAGCTGTTAAAAACTTAAAATATTTCTGACAAGGCCAAAAGTGCACTTGATTTGCACAACTGCTGATTAAAACTTAATTTGCACCATAAAATTATCTTCCTAGGCTACTTTTAAAATAACTGTAATAAGTTAATTTTTGAAGGGTTTCTGGTCGGGGTTTGTGGGTCAGGGCTGTTACTTTTAGCTTTTAACACAACAAACCCAACGGTTTACGAGCCCTTGAAGGAAGAACTGGCCCGCAGTGGCCTGCCATGCCAGGTCATTTCCCCACAAGTCCTTCTCGAGCCATCTGTCCCCCCATTCCTCTCCCCTTTCTGGGGCTGCTGCATTTGGGTGCAATCGCAGCCATGAGGCAGCCCCAGCCCCGCTGGCAGCACGCAGGGATTACCGAGCAAACCTCCCCTTCCTCCGCAGGACGGAGCCCAAACCGGTGTGGGCACCGGGACTGGGGCTGGCACCCCGGGCCTGGCACTCCCGGTACCCCCGGCCCGACACTCCCGGTCCCCCCGGCCCAGCACCCCCGGCCTGGCACTCCCGGCACCCCCGGCCCGACACTCCCGGTACCCCCGGCCCAGCACTCCCGGCCTGGCACTCCCGGCACCCCCGGCCCGACACTCCCGGTACCCCCGGCCCAGCAC
>WEIU01020248.1:743926-756959 GCA_013389925.1 Aegithalos caudatus
AGGGCCGGGGCGTGACCGGCGGCCGCGCGTGACGTCACCACTGAGACCCCGCCCTTGCCGTGACGTCACCGCGGAGACCCCGCCCTCGCCGTGACGTCACGGGCAGCCGAAATTCGGTGGGAAGGTTCCGTACCCTATAAATAAATGATTTATTTACCCCTCTGCGGGAGGTGGGGAGGTTTTTCGTGGGTTTTGTCCCCCATAAATAAATAAAAATGGTTTCTTTACCCCTCTGCAGGACAGCTGCCTTCGGTGTGTGGGCGGGGGGTTAATTACACAGCCGGCATATTAATGAATGCCCAGATTCTAACGTTAAAATCCTAAAGAAAACGTTCAAATCGACAAAAAACTCGCGGTCTCCATGTTTTTCATGCACATGAGTGTTCTATCGTACTTGACAACACTCTCGAGCAGCTTCCTAGCTTAAATTCAGATCCAGATGTGAACTTCCCTCCTGCCTGAATGACACAAATTCCCAGTCCTAAACCTGCCAGGAACTGGAGTCTGACATTTGGGTGTGCACATTCCCACCATTCAAACCTCAGCCTGCTCAGTGGGACACAGAGATTTATGGGTTAAACCCAAGAGATGAAGCAATGCCGGGTCCCCAGTGGGGTCAGGGGTGTCTGGGTGCGCCTGTCCTGGACCCTCAGACTCCAAAGAACCTTTCAGAACTTTGTGTTTCTGTTGGAGGTGATGGTGCTGAACCCTGAGGTGCTGTTAAGAATGGCCTGAACTGATCTGTGTGCTCCACAAGTAATGATTTACTAAAGCAGAGTCAATCTGGTGGACAGAATGATGGGATCCTTGGCCCATGGACTTTGCTGAAAACAAGGAATGAAAAGAGCATTAAGTACAAATAGGATCTGAGGCAAAGTTGCAGCTCTGACCACCTGGTCCCTGCTGTTCCTGAGCCCCTGAGGAGCCCAGATCATAACTGAGATCCTGTGAAGTTACTCTTTTTAGTGATGTAGAACGTATACAGATCCAGGCAGCAATATGGATTTGCTGCTGTAAATAGATTAAAGATGCTGGGCCTGGGAAATGGCAAGAAAATGAAGAGATTTCTCTAAAGAGTAATCCCTTTGGATCATGCAAATGAATGTAAGAATAAAAGCAATCTGGAGAGGGTGACTCAGGAGGGAACTGGTAACATTGCAGGTTATCAGGACACAGATGACTCCACTAACACATCTCCTTTGTGTGCTCAAGGCATTGATTCTACCTTGTTTTATTCCTCTGCTCTTTCCCTGCTCTCAGGCTGCACAGTGGAGGACCTGCTGGGGCCAGGGCAGTGTGTTTCTCTGCCAGCTGGGGCTGGGTGGGAGCAGGAGCAGCTGCCAGGAGCACAGAGCTCCAGAGCCATGTCCTGGGTGCCAGCCCCAGCAGGGGCGTGCAGGGGGCACGGGCTCAGGACAGCCACTCACCCAAGAGCTGCCCAGAAATCCCTCAGGACAAGGGCTTCCCGGGGCTGGGCTGTAGCCAGGCTGTGTCCAGGACTTTTCCAGGCTGTGCTGTTCCTGGCACAGCCCCAAGCCGGGCACCCTGGCACAGCACTGCCAGTAAAGCTGCAGGACCTCGCTCCCAGCTCTGTTCCTGTGTCAGCCACGCTGGGGCAGGACAGGTGAAGGCCAGCAAGGTCTGACCATTTAAACTTCAGCCTGATTCTACTCTGCAACTTATGCAAAAGCAAAGATGGGCAGCAGGAGAAAATAGCTGTGTTATAAATTACAGCTGTAAGGGAGGAGCTGGGTGCAGTCTGCCCTGGATGTGCAGATCATTCCTGCTCTGTGGGGCTGGATGTGCACATCATTCCCGGTCTGAGGGGCTGGAAGTGCACATGGTTCCCTGCCCGGGGCTGGATGTGCACATAGTTCCTGCTCTGTGGGGCTGGATGTGCCGGAGCTGCCAGCCCTGCCTGCCTCTACCGCTCATCCCCCAGCAGAGAGCAGTGCAGGAGCGGTGTTAGGAGCCTGGGAGCGATGAGCACAGCAGGTTTGATCGTGTGCGCTCTGACTGCCCCTCCAGCTTTGCCTGTAAACGCCTAACACCCACCCCCGGCTCTTTGAAGATGCTGTGTTTTAAGGCTCTTGTTCCCCTGCCCCAAGCACAGCCCCCAAGGAGAGGTCAGTTCTAAAAAGCTCCGACAATCAATGACTTTCTCTGAAGCCCTGGCACACAGAGCACTGTTTGGGCTCCTCACCTGTTTGAGCCACACAGCAGAAGTACTCCCAGCTTCCTGGGCATCATCACCTTGACCTTCCTTTTCCTCAGCCAGGTGGAACGAGGAGCTGTGCTTGCTTGTACCTGCTTGCACAGCCTCAGCAGCTGTACAGATGTGCCCTGCAGTGGAATTCCCCTCCTTCCCCACTGTCATTTCCTGGTGCTGATCTCAAATTGGGGTAGGTAGGGACTGTCCAGTCTCCCACACCCTGCCCGTGCCACAGGGACACTGCTGGAGAATCAGCCTCCCCCTGGGCTGGAGCTGCTGGGACCAGCACAGTGTGATGTGCCTGCTCCTGCATCCCTCACCTCGGGGAGCTCGGGGTGCAGGTCTGGCTGCAGGGCACCCGGGCACAGCCAGGGAAATCAGAGCAAGACAGGGTTTGTGTCGTGCTGAGAACATCTCAAAGCACCAGCAGAGTGGGGCAGACCTGGGAAAACTCTGTCCCAGACACTGCTGGTGCAGCCTGTTGAGCATTTCTAGGGAATTCCATGAGGATAAATGTGCACAGAGACATTGTGGCCAACACAGATCAGACACCACAGGAGCCACATCAGGGGAAGTTCCTAAATTACTGCCATGCCAGTACAGCATGAACCCATCCAGGGAAGGGTTGAGCTGGCTATTCCTGGGACTTGTTTTGTCTGGTGGCTTCCTACAAACTGGAGCAAGGAGTCACCAGCTTGTTCCACATCATTAGCAGCTGGCAGCTTCCCAAGCATTACCAGCACAGCCTGGATCTCACCCAGCATCTTCGAGATGAAAGATGTTGCAGCACCACTGCACTCACTGTTTGAGGTCCCAGTCCAGCTCCCACTCAAGGCAGTTTCTCTTTTTCCACTGACTGCAGCTGGAGCTGGGTCTGACATTACTGTAACAGATCTGTCTCAAGCCCTGAGTTAGGTGAAATATTGCTAAAATAGTCCAAAACCACAGATAGGGGCCTGCAACCCTGCTATTTTCTGGCATCAAATTAAAAACAGCAATGCAGTCAAGCAAGAGCATGAGGAATTCTGTTTCCTTCCTGAGAAGGGTCTGAACCTGGAGCAGCCAGAGCACCTGGTGAAAGGGATGTAGGAGCCTGCTGTAAGTGGGTGTCTGTGGGAGGCTGACACTCTTCCAAAGTGCATCCCTGCCAGAAGCAGCATCAAAGAAATCTCCCTGGTGGTGATGAACATCCTGAGAGTGCTCACCTCAGAATGGCCCAGGGCATTGCTCAGAGTTTGGGAGCAGCCTTGGGAGAAATGTATGTCCAAAAGAGCATCCAAGAGTGAAGAATATGTAGTAGAACACGGTGAAGAGACACATCACTGGGTCATTCTGTCAGCAAAAATTTTGCTGAGAGTACTTTGAGTGATTTAATGGACATCCTAAAGGCTGTAAAGGGAATGCATGCACATTGAATTCCTTCTGTCTCTCATCCTGCAGCGAGTGGTTTCTGACTCCTCCTGTTTCCCACGTGGAAGGATGAGGCAGGAGGGCACAGGAGGAGCAGGCAGGGATGAGGCCAGGGCACACTGCCTCGCCCCAAGGTCAGCATTTGTCTGTCACACCCACAGCTCCCTCAGTCAGCTGTGCTGGGGTGCTACAGACAGAGGGCCAGGGCTGTTACAAGACTTGGCCTCTGTTCCTAAACATCTTGTCATTGCTAAAACAGTTCCAGTTCCACGTCAGGGCCCAGGCACTGAGCAGCAGCTGTCAGTGTAAGCACTGTGTCATGCTGCCCTGCAGGGCTCACCCAGCCCAGGAGGAACAAGGTGGGCATTCAGGGGAAAGGGAAACTGGGTAAAATTATAGCTGGCAAAAGACATTTTTTCCACACTAACATGGAACTGGATTCACAAGCTCATGGTAAGGAGATGCCACTAATGCCCAGGTGTTTTCCCTAGGAGGGGAGGTGTGGGAAGAGGGAAGGGGGCACTGAGAGCCCTTGGGAAGCTGAGCCTGCCCACGGCCAGCCTGGCTTGGTGCTGGCTCAGACACCACAGACTGGGACAGCCAGCCCTGCTCCTGCTGCAAACAGCAGGAAATCCCATGGCTTCACACTCTGGGCAAGGGCTGAGACAGCTCTGAAGGAGGTGGGAAAGCCCCTGGGGTCTGTGAGGAACACCAGGAGCCTTCCAGGAGCCAGCCCTGCTGGAGTGCAGTGGGTGAGCAGAGCTCCTCCATCCTTGGCAGTTCAGTGCAAATAAAGCCCACAGAGCCAGAGGGTGTAGAGCCAGATACAGGGTACAGAGTCAAATATAGGGGATGTAGCCAAATACAGACAGAAAGAATCTTGATTTTTGGGGGATCCAAAGGGGATCAATGCAGCAGAGTAGCATCACCCTCCTATATGAACAAACTTCTCTCCATCCCCATAACAAGCTTCTCTGCAGGCAAGACTGGGGTTAATGGGAAACATATGGGAGGAGAGTCAGTGATCCAGGGCTCAGGATGAGCAGCTGAAGCAGAAGGAGCTACCTGGACCCCATTCAGGAGTGAGCTCAGGGACCAAACATCTCGTGAATGGGGAGTGGGCTGGGTGGGGAATTTACAAGGTGCAGGGTCCAGTGTGGTGCTTCCCACCCTGCCAGGACAACAGGCCAGGCTGGGAGGGGCATTCCAGCTCCAGCACAACAGAGAGGGAGAGTCACTGAGCATCCCTGCATCGTCCACACAGCATCTCTGTCCTGCCCTCCAGAATAAACTCTCAGAGCTGCACTCGTGGTACAATCACCAGGAACTCTGCTAAAGCCAGTGGGGACTTTGCTTCCTGCTGGGGACTACAATGCAATGAACAGAATATTGTTATGTGGCAGAAGGAGAGTTGCTTCCAATTTAAACCCTGCTATCGTGGTGACAGCTGCATCACCTACGTGCTCTTGTCATCCCCCAGCTGTAATTACAGCAGAAATGTGGTGGGAGCATCCCCAGTGTGACAGCCTCCTGAATATCTGCTTGCCATGCTCCTGCTTCTCTGCAGTTGAACTAACAAAATACCTGCAGGGATGAAATATCCCTCATCTCAACAACACCTCTCACCTCCCTGCATGTGCAGATAACAGCTTGATGCAATCTTTCCCTTAAAAATAAGGATTGGTTATTTCTGAAGAGGAATTAAATAACTGAAGTGAGGATGGAATGCTCAGAGGAGCTCAGTTACCAAAGGCTCTGCTGTTTTATTAGCTAACATCAGCATAAAGGGCTCAGTAAAATGGCTGCCCATCCCATCACTTTTATTGCCTTCCACATGTGCTTTTTTATTGTCATTAGCTTAGCTTTAAACAATCCTTTCCAACGTTTCCTGTGTCTTGATCTTTGCTGTCCTCACTCCAGAATTAATAACAAGGCTGTAACCAAGCATTTCCCATGCAAGGTTCATTGGGTCATTCCAGGACCTCTTCCTTTCCCTCATCCCTGGTTGTGCCATGAGCTCTGTGCAGGCTCCCTGAAGTCACCAAGGCTCTCACTACAACACTAAAGCTCTGCCTGACCTGCAGATTTATCTCACTACATCTTCTGTCTGGCATGGCCTTAAAAGAATCTGCTCCAACAGCCCAAGATGAGGATTAAGTTTTATAGAAACAAAAGCAATAATTGCTACAATTTGAACATATTTCCCCCTTTCTTTTTAATTCAGTGAATGAGGATTTTCATTTAAATGTGTTCTGTAACATTACAAATGGATACAGGAGCAATGAGCCAACAAGGCTCTTGCAAAACAGCAATAAACCCCTCAAGGACTGTGTGTCCTATTGTTCCAGCTTTATGGGCACTACCCCTGTTTCCATGGCTCTGACACTGTCAATCACCAGATCCTTCCAGAAATATCCTCAGCCAGCTCCCCCAAGAACTCCAGAATAAGCTGCAATGCCCTGAAACATCCCAACATTTCTTTTGGGACCAAATCTGAACACAAGGGTCTTTCAAAGCTCAGTCCTCTCCCCTTTTCCTGGTGGTGAAAGAGCTTCCCCAGCAACATGCAGAGACCAGAGTGCTCCCACCCAGGGGTCCTGGAGCTGGGCAAGGGCAGGCAGATGCTGGCAGATGCTGAGAGATGCTGGCAGATGCTGGCTTGAAAATGGCTCTGATTCCTCACCAGAGGAGAATGCTGTGCTGCACAGGGATAGGGACAAGGTGTGAGTAGGAAGCCTGCAAGGAAGGGGAACCTCTCCCCACAAGAATATGTACTTTGTACCCTGCACTTCTCTGCTCCCCAGTCAGCCACTAAAATGAAAACCATGTGAGGGGTGGAGCAGGAGGGCAGGGATTTATGGGTTGTTTTATAGGAGATGATATAAAACACTTTTATGTCAAGCTCTCTGTTGTGTTAATTTCCTTTCTCCTTCTCTTGCTCTTTCCTTAACCACGGGCAGGAGAGGCAGAGCAGGAGAGATCCAGGCTCTCTGCAGTCACAGAATGAATTTACCTGTGCCATGCCTGTGGTCAGTGCCCAGCCCAGCCTTTCTGTTCCCATGGTGGGTAACAGGAGCCAGGGCATCTCTTTGTGCTGGGGGCACCTCAGTCCTGTGGGCTCACCAGCTCTTAAATGCCACTTTTTTATCTCATCCTCAGGATTCCACTGATTTAATCCCATTTTAAGACCTACATGGCTCACTAAGAGGATAAGGCAGGTAAAGGAAGCAGAATTAGTTCTGTTTTATGGGTTTATAGAGCTGGTAACAGCTGGCTGCAGGGGATGCCAGTGTGTGAGCTTAGGATGTGCTGGCCACTGAAGGAAATGGGTGACTCTGTGGGAAATGCCATTATTTGATGTAGTTCACACTTCTTTGTCATCTCTGAAATGATGAGGAAAGGCAAAGGCTGAGAATGGGTTAAGAGGGAAGGGGAAGCAGCACAAGCAGATTGTAAAAAATGAATGACTCCATTCAAGGCAAATGGCAGCCTGTTGATGTATCTCACCCAAAGGGGACTGAAAGAGTGACCTCATGCTGCTTGTCAAACACAATCCCATCCCTCCCATAACTACCTAATGCTGCAGCTCCATCTGTCTGGAAGTGAGTCCCCACACCAGGGCCAGAGCAGAGCCTGTCTTTCCCCATGGCTGTGTTGTGCAGCCTGCCCTGGACAAGCCATGTATGTCCCAGGAAATCTGGGAGCAGCAAACAAGCACTGAGTCCTGCACTGTCACATGGACGTGGGGCAGAAGGGTCGAGTGCTTACGTGCAAGTCTGGGTTTGCAAAACCCCTGAATTCACCTCAGCATCACAGCTGAGCCTGGAGCCCTGCTCACACACTGCACTGCCTGAGCTGCAGCCTGCCCCCTGCTTCCTCTGTCTTCTGCTAGCAACTTCAAGGATAAACCCCAAAGTAAGCTACCACTGAGTGAGTTCTAGCAGTTTCTTTGGTGCCAGAGACCCAGATTGCTGCTCAGAGGCTCCCAGGGGAGTGCCAAGAGGCTGCAGAGCCTCGGGGATCCTTGGGAAACATCCTGTGCTAAACCTCCCCCTTGGATGTGTTTCATGGAGGCATCATTAAAGCCAAAGACAGCACAGAGAGGTGGCAGGTGGTGGCAGGTGCCAGGAGATGAAAGGACCAGGTTCCCCCTGTCCCTGTGCCTGGCACAGCTCTGGGAGCTCTGAGCACAGCTGAGCTGCAGCCAACTTGGCTTGCACAGGCAGCTTTTCACTGAGGAGTTTATGGGACTCCCTGGGAGCAGGGGCAGGGGCAGCCCCCCTTCCCCCTGCCTCATCACCCCGATGTTAAGCTATTTTACAATGATCTGAAGTCAGTGTTTAGCTGTTGCCCAGGTGACAGCTCAAACACTCCTCACCTCGAGGCTTCCCTGCAGCTCCAAGGGCTGGGAGAGCCGGGGAGCAGAGCTGGTGCCAGGAGCTGAGGAAATGAGCTTTGCAGCCTCCCCAGGACAGCCCAGAACACCGGGGAGCTTGGGGAGAACCTTGCTGGGCAGGCACCTCTCTCAGCACACAAACCCCAGAGCATCCCTCAGCCCTCTGAGTCCCCAAACCCGGCAGAGCCAGGAGGCAAAGGCAGCACCCTGCTGCCCCTGGCACCTCTGGGGTGATGCTCTGGATGGGCTCTGACACACCCTGGGAGTGCCACAGCCACACACAGCCCTGCAGGACCCTGCTCCTCAGCCACAGCACAGCTGAGGAACTCAGCTCACAGATCCTGCAATCCCTGCAGGACCCTGCAATCCCTGCAGGACCCTGCAATCCCTGCAGGACCCTGCAATCCCTGCAGGACCCTGCAATCCCTGCAGGACCCTGCTCCTCAGCCACAGCACAATGCAGGAACAGCTCACAGATCCTGCAATCCCTGCAGGACCCTGCTCCTCAGCCACAGCACAATGCAGGAACAGCTCACAGATCCTGCAATCCCTGCAGGGCTAAAGGAGCTGCAGGGGAGGCTGTGGCAGCACTCAGCAATTCCTAATTTCAGCGACCCACTGGAGTGACAAGGAATATTGTCTGGGAAAAGAGGATACTGTCAGGGCAGGTATCCCTCCTGCAGCCTTCATATCAGCTGTGCTCATCTCCCAGGCCAAAGCACAGTTCTAGCAGTGTTGCTGCTTGGAATGTCATGACCACAGGTTTACCTTTCCAGGGCTGTAAACTGCATCCAATAAATCATCAGGGCCTGCTTGGGGACTGAGTGGCAGCTCTGTGCTCCTGCAGTGTGGAGCCCTGCCTGCCTGCACACCACAACCACACTGAGACATCCCACAGGCACAGGCAAGCCACAAGAATTCTGTCCCAGTTCCCTGTTCCTGCAGGGAATGCTGTGGCCCTTGTCAGGGAGCAGCAATGCTGCCAAGCCTCAGGAGGCAAGGAGCTTTAGCATGGTACTGACTGAGGTTATGGTCTAGTGAGGTTTCACCAGTGTTGACACAGAAAGTGTTTATAGCCAGTGCTCTGGTGTGAGCTGTGATCCCTGTTCTGTCATTTATCCATCATGGAACAGCCCCATCACATGTCAGGAGTGCTCTCAGCCTCCAAGCAAAACCCAGGAGTGGGAAGGGGTTCCCACAGCCCCCCTCACACAGCTACAGACAAGGCTCTCTGTCCTTTATCAAAACACAAATCATCACCCTCACACTGTTTGTCCTCCCCTTCCAGCTCAGCCCTGCAGCCCACTGGTGTCCCAGTGTGAGCCCCCAGGCTCAGCTGGGATCTGTCAGGCCAGGGGAGGTGAGGTTGGGATGTTTTGGACCCCGTGCACTCAATGGGGCATTGAAGCCCATCAGGAAGGGATAAGGTCAGGTATTTCCTCTGGGCTGGGTGCCCAGCAGCTCTGGAGCAGGGGAGGAAGAGATTTTCCAAAGCCCCTTCAGAAAGTGGGGCCAGTGCTGCTCTGGCATGGCAGGAGCAGAGGAATCTCTTGCCAAGCCCCCTCTGGACCCCTGATCAAACACTTTGGGGCACCTCCTTTGTGCTGGGAGATGAAACCACTCCTCTCATGAATCTGGGTGCCCAGTGCCAAGTTTAGATCCAGTCTAGACGCAGCAGGGTATTTATAACCTTGGCACACGGCGTGGCAGCCAGTGGGGTATAAACAACATTCAAAACCCATGAGGCACAAAGTTATTTATGCATCCAAGTGCTGAGTGCAGGTACCACAGCCCCCAGGGCAGGAGTCAGAGCTTGCTGGGCACAGGGAGAAGCTGCACTGCCAGTGGGAGTGGGGGACAGAAGAGCAGGTGAGATCTCCACTGGCCACATCTCAATTATTCCTGAATTTCCAGTATTCAGGAATAAATTTGACTTTACCTATTGCCACAAGAAATTAAAATGAGTGAGGAGCAGCTTAATGGCCCAGCCATTAGCTGAGATGAAGGCAGATCTCCATTCTATCACAACAGCAAAACCACTCATATTCAGCAGGTCAAATTCACAGTGAAGCTCTACTGACAGCTTGGCACAGCTGAGTGGCAGCAGCTCTCTCACAAGCAAGAACTGACTAATTCATGACAGTAACACAAGCCAGGATCTCTTCTGCCTCCTGAATACAAGAGAATTTGAGTGCAGGGAGGGAGGAGGGCATTACTGAATAGTCACCCTCTGCATCTCCTTGCAATTAATTCAGTTTATGCAACATAGGTGCAGCCCCCTGTTTAGCAAGGTTTGGGTGACATTGTCCTGAGCTGACAAAGCAGATAAGGATCTAGTTGAGAAAACAGAAGAATTACAGAACGATTTGTTCCAGAATATTGGCCTGTTTATGTGTAAAACTGATCTCCTTGATCTCTTGGACTGAAATGGGATGGAAGCACTTTTTCTTTTTTTTTTTGCCTGGAGCTTTCAGCAGCTCTGGCTTCCTTGTGGAAACCTCATCCACAGAGTAGGCTCACCAGATGATTTTATTTCCATCTTGGCCTTGATACAGGAATCAGGTAAGGGCTTTAGGTGCCTATCCTTCTCTCCAGGCAGTGGCTCTGGTGTGTTACCAGCTGAGTCCTGTCTGGTGGGCACTGATGTCCCAAGCCTCAGAAACAGGGACAGAGCCCTGGGGACAGCCCNGCACTGCTAACAAGGTGAAGGAAGTTTCCATGTCAAATCTCCCTTCATCCCTTGGGGGCAGGGAGTGTCACACCAAGAGCCTGGACAGGGCTGCTCTCCCCTCTCCTCTCTTGCTACACAGGGTTTTGGGTTTCTGCCTCTGGGAGGGGAGAACCGGTTCTGCAGGTCACCCTGGGGGAGTGGGGCTGGACTCTGTGACAATCAATTCCCATCTGTGTCCTCTGTGTGACTTACATGAAACACCTCAACCTTCCACCCGGAAAGAAATTTTTACAGACATAATTGGCTTTAATAACAGCTTGCAGAAACACTCCACTTTCTCCTGGGAATCCCAGGCACTGGGCAAACATCTGACCTGCAAACCTCAGCCCTGAGCACAGAGGTGTCACTGTCACTCAGAGATGGATTACCCCAGCAGAAAGTTACTGCCCAAATATTAGCTCATCCTGGAAGTCAGAGAAAGGTCAGGGAGTTGAGTGCTCCAGTGCAGTCCCTAGGAAAGTGTCCCTTGTCCCTAGCAGGGCTCAAGGAGGCTTTCAGGTGTCTGCTGCCCTTTCTGTGCAGTGAATTTTGGAGGGAAGGGAGAGGGGAAGAGAGCACAGCCCAGGCACTCACAGATCCTGGAAAGCTCCTGGAGGGAGCCCCACTGGCAGAGCCAGGCTGTGACCTGGGGGCACAGCCTCTCCCTGTGCCCCTGCCCGTCTGGAGAAATGATGCCAGCCCAGCCAGAGAGAAAAAATTGGGCAGCACAGCCAGGCAGGCTTTGGAATCCTGCACAGTGTGTGGGGAGCACAAGGCTGCTCTCTCTGGTTCTGGGTCTGTGTGTTCTGCTGGGCCATGGCCTCTCTCAGGGAGAACAGGGAGGGCTCTTGGCAATTTGCTGCCTCCTGTTACAAACCCATCACTCCTGAGCTGATTCCTCCCTGTCTGGTGTGCAGACACTGCCCTGGCCTGGTGATAAGGGATCACTGCTGAGCAGTTATAAATAGCTATCAGACACTGGGGCTGTTACTCACAGAAACGTGTCAGCCAGAGTGCTTCCAGCAGGAAACTGCATTTCCCACCCTTTGTCTGTCACACTCTCCTCCCTTCCTAGAGGTGTCTGAGCTTTTAACTCCTCTGTCTCCAAACTGCTTTCCTCTCCAGCTGCCACTGGCTCCCCTTTCTCCAGCTTGCAAGGGGACAGTGAGGTAGAGACACTGACTTTGGGGGGGACATCCTTCACAGGGATCCTGTCCTGACCCCGGCATTGGAAGGAGCATCCTGGCAGAGCAGGGACCTGCCTGACCAGCACTGCCTTGGGACAATAATTACTGTGATTTAGGCAATAAAGGAGCTGCAGTCAGGTGGTAGCAGTGAGTCAGAGCAGACAGAAGAGAAGGGATGGAAAATCACAGCACTGAGCTGCCCAAGATGGGAAAAGACCTAAAGAGGCAGCAGTGGATCCACTGGGCACAGGGCAGCCTGCATCTGTGTGCCCTTTGTCACAGCCCATGGGAACCTCAGCTGGGGACACAAATCTGAGGTTAGGACATTTTTAGGCAGCAGTGAAAAGGCTGGAAGGGGAACGATGCTGTTCCCAAAGAGACAGCTGAGATTACAGAGAAATTAACGTTACAAAATTCTCTTTTGTAGAGACCCTGGGGCAGGTGAAAGGGAGGGCAGGGTTGTTTTCCCCTGAAGTATCTATAGTAGCTGTTCTCAGAAGTTACTGAGCAGAACACTCAATTACACCAGTTCCAAATATAGCAAGTTATATGATCATGGGCTATGTTTTTTAAAAATTTTGAGTCACCCATTTGTCCACTACTAATGGTAAAGGTCTTTACTCTGTGGAAACTCTTCCTACTAGAGATTGAACTGACTCAAGGGAACATTTATTTTGGGAGGCTGTCCTTTAAAAAGAAAACAGGGTGAAAAAAAAAAAAATCATCTCTGAGCACTATTCACGTCTGAAGTGAACTGCTTCCTGTGCAGACAGAGCAATGCAGAAAGCAGGCAACACCCAAAGCCAGCAGCACCAGCACCGTGTCCTGCTGGGGAGAGCTCTGGGCTGGAATTCGGGGCTGTGGCTCAGCTCCCAGCTCTGCCCCGGCCTTTTGCTGCCATCCAGGGAGTGAATTCACTGCTCCGTGCCTCAGTTTCCCTGCTCCGTGGCTGTTTCCCTGCCCTGTGCCTCAGTTTCCCTGCTCCGTGCCTGTTTCCCTGACCTGTGCCTCAGTTTCCCTGCTCCGTGCCTGTTTCCCTGACCTGTGCCTCAGTTTCCCTGCTCCGTGCCTCAGTTTCCCTGCTCTGTGCCTGTTTCCCTGCCCTGCGTCTCAGTTTA